>BPLQ01010858.1:0-19736 GCA_021605075.1 Caerostris darwini
CGAAAAGAACTAATTTTAAAAAGAAATAAAGCCCTAAATCAAATAATGTTAAAAAATGCATTTTTATAACTTTTATACATTTTGTTCAGCATTATTGGGTTAAAACGACTTTTTTCAGTTGAGTTAATCATCAATAGAAAACTATTTGAATACGAAATCATTTATATCTACATACAGTGATATAATGATTTCACAATTTTTTATTGCCACAAATCAAACATAAAAGTCAATATGTACATATATTTTCATCAATATTTTTTTAATAAGTGTCATTCTATTTCTGCTACAACACTCCAATCTTTTTTTTTTTCTTTTAGTGTACATTTTTCTGCAAGTATATGAAATAATTTGCTTTTCTGAAAATATCTTATCAATAAAATATAAGAAAAATTATAAATAAATTCAAACCTGTTTTCCGCGATTTTGTGTGTACGCGCACAAAAATACCACAATTACCTTACGCACAGAAGCAGATTTAATTGTATAACAATAAATGCACTAACCATTTTAATAAAGTTTCTTTATTATTCTAAGATATTAGTTGCCGCTTGATGACATATTGTTGTGTTTTTGGTAATAAAATTTACCATACAATTTTTAATTAAGAATGTTTACGAACTTGTAAAGAAATTAAAAAACTGTTTTTTTCCTTAATTTTTTTTTGAAACCAGATCCTGACATATCTGACAATAGCCCAACATGGTGCTGATGCACCAATGAAGAAGAAGAAGATTCTGATCATATTCAATTTTCAATATTTTATCAGAATCTGAAAATAATTGCCATATAACTTTTCTAAATTGATCTATGAAGCGGTCTGCTAAATACGAAAATGGTTGGCCTGCATGGAACCGCATAGAAATTCATCCTTTATTGGTTTTAATTCTTTTTTTCTTACAAATTTAAAGTAAAAGAAATGCATTTAGGTATTTTTAAAATAAGTAAGAATAAAAATTTACAATACTTATAAGTAATAAAAACGGGGAAAATTAAAAGTGCAACATTAAAAAAGATTTTTAAAAAGTATTACATTACAAAATATTTATTTAAAGCAATATATTTATTTATATTTTTCTCTTTTTTGAAAAATGATAGATTAAATAAGATTGTCTACTATACACAAACTGCGCTAAAAAAATAGCAAAACACTGTCACGTTAAGTGAAAATGCAAAAGCTAAACTGACAAAGCATATTGAAAAAATGTATGATATCGGGGAATTAATGCATTTTACTTAAAACCTCCCAATAGCTAACCATAAAGCATTCCATTAGCTGTTCATAACAGCATTTTTAAAACGAAAGTTTTTTTTTTACACGCAATTTTTTACTAGCATTTTGCCCATGCCAAACACTTTAACTTACTTTGCTCATACCAACATAATGAAACTTGTGAAAAACGGCAAAGCTTAAATTTAATAATGCACTTTTTGATGTTTCAGCTTCTTTTCAATGGATTTATAAACCTTCCACATATTCGAGGTTGTTCATTTGTGTATTTATACCTGTACACCTACGGTGTTCTTTTCTTAGCAAAGAAGAATTACATTTTTTTAAGCATTATTTAAGTTTTTTGGGGATAAAAACCCATTCCTTTTCTAGCACAGAATAAATATAAATGCATTTTATAATATTCAATAAATAAGAAAATCCTTTCTTTCAATAAAGAAGATTTGTATATAGATTCAAATAATAGAATAGTTTTAATAATTTGTTTAATAGAAATCTTTTATCCGTTCCTGAAGAATAACATGTTTTCTTTTTTTTAAAATTAAACTGTTTGTTTAATAGATAAAAAAAGTTAAATATTAACTGATTATTTAATATAGCTCTGTTTTTGAAAATAAATTTTGCCCTCACTTTGTATGCATACAAACCACAACCAACCCAAAGAAAATTTTATGCAAGACAGTAAATAAATTTTACCTCTTTCACATGATAAAAATTAAATTTAAAATGTTTGGCCAAGCTGGGTTTTTTTTCTATTCGCGAAGCAAATAATTGCTTTATTTTTAATTTTTGATTAGTTTATTTTTCCGTTATTATTAAAGAAATCTCATCATCATCGGTGCAACAGCCTTATGGTGGGCCAAGGCAGTCTGCCAGGAGACAGGAGATATTTCTAGACAGAAGATATTTTCTTTTTACGGAGTAGGATTGACATAAGCCCTACAGTCGTATTAGTCCGGGATCTATGGTTTAAAGGGGATTCCGAACCACTATAAAGATCAATGGCACCACCGGGATTCGAACCTGTGGCACCAAGCTCCAGAGCGCTAATCACTCATCCTTCTTCTGTTTTTATCATAGAAAAATCTTTTTCTTTTTTTTTCATTTTAGGTACAAACAGGTTTTTGAAACATGCATTATTTTGCTAATAGTTTATACTACTGGTGTATTAAAAAAAACTTGAGTTCTCTAAAGGATTTTGGTTATAATATTTATATTATAATTTCAATAATCCAAACCTAGAAGATATTTCTTGGAACTCAAATGTCAACCTTTAAAACTTTAGTTATTTTATCCTATTATAAAGATTTATTTGAACGATAAAATAAACTCTATACTAAAAAATCGCAATAATTATTATTTTTAATTATTTTATAATTATTATGGCACACAATAAATCAATTAATAGTAATGAGGGAAATGCAGTGCTCTTTGAGATTAACTTGCATGTAATTTGGTGCACGTTCGCATGTTGCAACCTCCCACATATTGCAACCAGAAATTCCCCCTTAATACATTCATTCTCGATTAACAGTTAATTATCCCCTGAAAATGGGGTAGTTCATCAGCCTCTGCTCAATTTAAAGGCGCTATTCACCTAGATATAGTAAACTTATTTGTGGATAGTGTGATAATTTATTTCAGAAAGATGATGAAAATTGCTTGATCCTGAAAGAATCCAAAAAATGATTCCTTGTTCTTATGGAGACACAGTTTTACACTACAAATTGGGGAATAAGCAATCATCGGTGGGAAACGGCGTATAAATACATATAAAGATCACTTATGCCTGTTTCCTTTCGTTAAATGTCATCTGAATAGCTATTGTTTTTTAACAATAATGTATCATGTTTCTTTAAATATTATCGAAAGAGAAAAATGACATCGAACTGATCGTTAGCCGAACTTTCTAACCGTTTTCATGGTAAAACGAAGGAACTTTACGACAAGAGTTTTGGCGCAAACCATATTCGTCGTACATTTTACCCACCTACGGTGTTCTTTTTTAGCAAAAAATAATTAGATTTTTTTTTTAACGTTAATTTTTGGGTGATTAATATTAATTCTTTTCTTGCATAGAATAAATACTAATACAGGTTATAATATTCAATTAATAAGAAAATATTTTCCTTCTATTAAGAAAATGTTTATTTATTTGATTGTCAGATTAGATTAATGAATAAAGATTAATGATATTGAAGAATACATAGTGAATAATACACATCGTCGTTCATCTAATCTTCTATAAATTTAAGTTTAAAAGCTTAAAAATATCTATCTAAATTAAAAAATACTTGAATAGCCCTAACTTAGCTCACTTAACAAACATTAAAAATCTATTGAAATAAATCTTTTCTCCAAAATATAGCTCTCTTGTACATTTGGAATTTTATTTTCTCTAAAAAAAAGTCTTGCTCTTGATTTTGAAAATACCTCTTAGTGTTCTCAATTGAAAAATATTGAATGCCATTTTCTCATTTTTCCTTCAATTGAAACACGGAATAAAATGTTTTATTTATTATTAATTAGAACATTCGTAACAAAACCAAAACGTTTGCTGTTTCGTTACTCTAAAGCATTCGAAACATTGTCTGCACGAATCTTTCCTTTGCTTAATCGATATCTGAGATTTGTATTCAGTGTTAAAAGTGGTTATGAAAAAGATTTTACTTCATATTCAAGGATTGTTGTTTTCCTCGATATTTTGCAATAAGCATAAGATAGGCTTTTAAAAAGTGAAAATAATGCAAATTCTAGAGTTATTTTAAAACTAGGAAAATAACGTTTCTCATTTTATGTTCAGTAACTGGAGATAAGTCTTTTTCAGTAATAAAGTCGAACTTCAAAGACTTTCAAGGACTGTTTCCATTTTTTTTTCCTACCTAAATTTGCTAATACTACATATTGCTATCAACTGATAAACTTTAAATGTGCTTATGTAATGAAATTTCATATATGATCATAATTTTTTATTCATGAACAGTAAAAACAAATGTTACTTTTATAAAGTTATTTGAAAAATAATCATATGATAGTAATAATAATATAATATAAAATAAACAATAATATAATAATAACATATAAATGCAATTAATAAATATTTAAAAAAGAAGTTGTAAAATATTACGGAATAATTTTATAAAACTAATTATTAAATTTAATGCTAAGAAATATAAAAGAATCAATGAAAAACAAACATTTTACTTGAAATAAGTAATAAATAAAAAAACGAAATATTTATTCCTTTTATCTGTTGTTTTTCTTACTAAAAACATTTTCAAGTAATGTATAGCTTAAGATAAAAAATTTTAATTAACCCAATTATATAATATTTTATTAAAAAAATACAGGAACAAAAAAATCGCAAAAAAAAAAAAATATATATATTCGTTCATTACATACAAAAAAAAATCTTACATTCAAAACATACATTAATTTACAAAAAATAATAAAAAGAAATTAACTATTTATGGAAGATACACTCTTTATTTATTTTAATTTATGTGTTGAAATAAATAATAATTTTAATTTCTGTATTTTTAATAAAGAATTATTTAATGTATAAACTGAACTCAGTATATGTCCACATTAATATGCAAATTAACCGTTAAAAATAAATTGTGAAGTAAAGCTTCGTAAGGAGTCAAAAGTAAATTCCACAATTTATTTATAACCCTTTATTGCTATACAAATAAAGATTAATTGTTAACTTTTCGAGCTGTTCCCAGCCATATTTAATGCACTTAAAAGAATACAAATTAACGTTTAAAAAATAGTTCATGATCAATATTCAAATTAATGCATTCTTCGTTAAAATAGATAACATAAGTCATAAATTTCTGTTACTTTATTCAACAAGAAAAGAGATAAATCTAATTAACAAGAGAAACTACTCACGAGTTCATTATAAGCAGACGCTGATCTCGTTTCTTTTAACTTTAAGATCATGGAAGATTAAATAAATAATGCGAATAGCTCCTCTAATTTTATTAAAAAGTAACACAAAACAGGGTCTTCACTGGATAGCACTTAAAAGTTTGATAATATTTATTGCTTTATGACTAGATTTCTTTTTCTTTAGAAGGTTGGAAGAATTCACAATCATGAAAAAAATAATTTGTACTGTTTTACCAATTAGGAAAACACAAACACGTTACAAAAAATAAAAAGAAGTCGCATTAATTGTGATAAAATAAGTTTTTATCTGTTAACTTAAAAATATCAGAAATATAAATACTCTCATAATAGATCTTCATTGGCGCAAGAACCCATGGTGGGCCACGGCCGTCTGCCTGCTGACAGATTTCTAGACAGGAGATGGTTTGTAAATTAGATTATGTCATTTGTTCCTTGTATAGAAAAGAATGGTCTCAAAAAAATATTTTTTTTTAAAAAACTAATTAAAAATAAGAGGCATGAGGTAAAAAGTATTATTAACTATCAATAGTATACAGAATTTTATTAGAGAAACACAAACCAGGTAAATGCAATGAAATACGGAATTTTTATAAGAAAATTAATAAAAACATTTAAACAATTTGTCTTTTTCATTACACATGATCAAAAAATATAAATAAAAATTTCTTAGAAATTAATTTATTATAGTCGTAAGTCAAAGTTTATTTTAAATATTTTCGTAACTAATATAAGAATATTATTTATTGGTTGACGCATTTGGTAATCGTTGCACTAAATTTTTATTTCTAGTATATTTTTGTGACATCATGAAGCTTATATAAAAAAAAGTGATCATTTTCATTTTTTAATCCTACAAATCATCGAATTGTATACCTAAAATAACGGGTTAAGTTTGAATCCCTCATTAGCTCATGTTGATGAAAGAATGCTGTCATCAAATCATTATTCTCATATTGAATCAATGCTTGTGTGGCACTTCTAAATTAGAGTCAGACTCATCATGCCAGAAAGATTTCCATTTTCATAATGGTAATTATCGTGAATGGTAGTTAGTGCCGTGGCAATTTGTGTAGAAACCTGCAGAGGGTAAATCTGGAAATTCACCTCTTTCTCTTTTATTCGTCTAATGGAAGGGCTTTTCGATTTACGAATTGATCATGCTAGCCTGGCTTAGACAAGGTTCTGGGTTCTGCATTACTTGTCGGGTTTCGCACCAGTTTTCTCAGCTTGTAAAAATAAAGCCTTATCCACCAATTTCTCTTAAAACATTAACTTTTAAAAAAATAGTAAAAAAAAATATTGAATGTGAAGTATGTAAATTAGCATCAAAAGGCACATTTGATAATTGCACATTTCTATTCTTAAAATCTCAGTTAGACGTTTAAATACATAAGTTGGAAATAGTTGTAGAATCTGGATTTTAGTGTTAACAAAGAATTCGTTGGGATTAAAAAATAAATTGTTAATACAAAAAATTAAAAATCAGTGTAATAGTGTATGTATAACGACTGCTGCAAAGTTCTTCATTAAGTTATCTTCGAAAATAGTCTACATAAGTGTTATACCATTTGGAAGTATGTGCAACGATTCTTTTCTTTTAAAATTGAATTTTTAATTCATAAATAGTCAATGAAATCAAGAATTTAAAGTTTTAGAGTAGTTCCTTTATATAGGTTAAATTTTCACCTTCGTCAGCTTCTTTTATCTCTAGTTTTTAACACCATTTGGATAAATTGAGATGCAGCAGCATCAGTGAGTTGACATCTCAAATCATCTAGCTAAGTCAAGTCAAGTCCATTTGGAAAAATTTTAGTATATTATTATATAATCTTAATAATAACTAGATAATATTATATAATTTAATAATAATGTACTAATATTTGAATATTTTATTACCACATATATATAATCTTTTGAGAAGCCTGATAAAGCAATTCAAACTCTAAAAATTTTCATTTCAAATTATTTTAGACACACTTCTAATTATTTTAATTTTATTAGTCCCTCAGAACAAAAAAAAACATTATTTAATCATCTGCTAGATACTATTTCCCTCATTTTAGCATATGTATTTTTAAAATAAAGTATCTGTATGTGTAATTGAAATTAAATTAAGTTCATGAAATAAACCAATTTAAATTTCTTTGTCAACCATTTCAAATGCTAACTGAAATAAAAAGACTTTTTTAAGGGAGTATAAAAGATTTTTTGTATAGAGTAAAAAATATTTCTTTCAATACCCATGGGAAAATTACTTGCTTAATAAGAAATTAATTAAGTGGAACCTTTTTTAACTTTAATTTTTAAATTAACTATGTAAATGAAATCAAAGAATCAAATACTAGGTTCATCTAAAAAGTAATTTATACAAACTATCGAAGCTTCATTTTTATATATATTCTTATGTTTTATATTATTTCATAAAAAGGTTATTCCCGTTTTTTTTTTTTTTTTTAATAAAGAGAATAAGATACAATCTAAACAATAATAATTTATGTAGTAATACATAACTTTTTTCAAATGCAGAAAAAGAAATTCTTGAATAATTTTCATTATAGTATTGTTCCTCATTCTTATTATTTATATGATAAACACTTAAAGAAGATTTTCAATCAGGCATTTGTATTTCATTTATAATTAAATGACTAACAGAGATTAACATTTTTGGGTTTTTTTTCTTTTGTTCACTAATTCAACAATACAAATTTGAATCATACGACTGTTAAATGGCAAATTCTTATCTAAACAATGGTAATTTAGTCATTGTTCATTTTGGTTAAACAATAGAATTATATTTCTTAGAAAGAAACTTAATTTCTTTGTTCAACTAAAAATTAATGTACTTTAAATTTTTCAGATTACTATAGCCCTATTTAGAATTAATTTCTTGAATTTTCCTTATTTATGTAACAGTTTTTTAAAACTATTTTATGGAGAATCAATTTTATAAAAAATAAAACATTTTAAAATAATTTTTCATTGCTAATTTCAAGCATTTCAAGTCCGCAATTTTTTCTGCGTACTCTATATTTCAGGAAATTTTTCGAGGTAATTAAACCATTGGAATTCTACTTTTATTCACAAATATTGAATTGTAATTGGAAGTCATTAGATATTGTATGGTGCTAAGCATTTTATCAGTATTTGATGATTGATTGTGGTCCTTTTTTTTAAATATTAAATTTCAAAGTAATAAAAAATGCATATAATTTCAAATAATAAATAATTATGTCAAAGTAATAAAAATCAAATAAATAAATAATTTCAAAATAAATACAAATTTTAACACATAAATGAAATATTTTCCTTAATAAACAATAATTATTTTTAAAATCTTATTTAATGGTCATCCTGATGACATGTCCTCTCAATTTAGAATCAGATACATCAAGAAAGAAGGGCTTTCATTACTTCAAACAAAGTGGAAATTCTTGGGTCTTACAAAAAAATACCAATGGCTTCAGGCTCAAATCTTGGCGGTGGTATGGATGTTTGTTAGTGGTTCGATATCCACTTTAAACTGTAGGTCCCGATCAGTTTATACCTCGTGGGAACAAAGCGACCGTAGAGTGACAAGCAAAATACATTTTATCATTGCCACAAGTGGTGGCGTCAAAGATATTTATCCCACATGTTCTATTTCTTCGAACCCTACAGATTTATTTTACTTATCCTCAACATAAAGACACTAATATCTCTTATCGAATTTCGAATGGAACACGCCCATTTCGAAAATTCAATGAGCTATTGAAGCTCCACAAGTCAATTTCCTTCTAAATTTAATATAATAACTTTTTCGAGAGAATCTACAGACACTTGATTGTGTCTGGTAAGATTCTAATCTTTACATCCAAAGAGATTCTAAAATATTTTGCAATGCTCCACCCACAAAGCTGTGAGCTCATGCATTTCACATAGTTTCAAATGAGATAAAATACCAGATATATAAAGCTGTCTCCAATTCGATTAAATACCGCTCATTGTAAAGGAAACGCCGCACATTAGATGATGTTCAACTTCCCCTCTCCATTACATACTGTAGTATATAATGGATTGCCTGCGTAACAGTAAACTGATAAACGGAAAGCTCGGTCCCCGGTAAATGTGGCAGGGATCACTGGACCATGATAACACAGCTCATACGGCAAAAGGTAATTTGATTTCGAACCAAGGATAGGACATATCTCAGTCCTCCCCTGGAGAAATAGACATCATGCATCTGCGTTTCTCTGGGGAGCTCATTATTTCTACTTGAGGGAATGCAATCTTGGATGGTTTTGGAAGTTACTTTGTACGAACGATGGTAAATAATATCTAGAGGGGCTGAAGTAATGAAATCTTTGAAAATTTAACAATGTTTGAAGAATTTCATTGATGTTCAGTCAGTTGTAATAAAGTTGCATGCTGTTGAATCTGCTGCATAAAAAATTGCAATGTTCAAATCCGTTGTCTTTCAACAAATGAAATTGAATACCAAATGAATTATTTGTATTTTAATCTTCTTTGTAGATAAATTCCTTTCTTTTCACTCCATAGAACCGTGGAATCGTTAATATTCCTAATGTTGTAATATTTTTAATGTTTATTTTAATAAATGGATAGTTGTTAAATAAACAATGTAATTTAATATTGTTATTTTTTTTGACAATAACATATTTTAAATCATAATATATTCTAAATTCTTGTTTAAGAGCAGATTTATTTGTTTATATATATATTTATGTTATTATTATTGTATAATAATTTATGTTTAAAGTAAAATGTTATTATCTTTTCTTATATTAACAATTTTAAGATAACAAAAATATTGAAATAATGAAAGTAATTATATATTCAAGTAATATAACATGAACAAGTCAAAAGCTGTTGTTTTTTTTAATTTGCACAATATACTTTTATCCTTTCCAAAATAAGTTCAAATTTCAAAACTTTTATTTAAAGTATTACATTTACTGAATATAAATGCTTACGATCATCAGATCTACTTAAATTCAAACAATTTATTGGGACTCTCTTTTCTCACAAAAGTTATATTATTCATATTATTTCTGCCTCATCTAACTCATGTCTACACGCATGGCAACAAATGTATTGTTGAGTTTTATCAACGAAACATAGCATTAAATTGATAAATTCATAGATACAATGTTTGCAAACAACATCCTTAAAAGTTTGCTGAGATTAAATAATATTAAAAAGATTACATTTAAAGATAGTATTATACAGAATATTTATTATTTGTATGTTATATTTCATATTAATTACGCTAACAGACTTCAAAATTAAATTTGTGACTCTGTTCATCAAATTTATGTACTTTTAACATTTCAATAGTTTATATTACAGACAGCTATTTATCTTCCAAATACAATTTGAATTCATCAGAAATCACTTATCAAATGTTTGCATATTCATAAATAATTGTTCATAAAATATCAATAAATATCATGATTCATAGATATTTATAGTAATATATAAATAAATTCCAATATGATAACCATGCATTAATTTTTTAGCAAATTAAAAAATTTATTTAAAATCATGTTTTTTCATTTGTGCATTTAACATACTGAGCTTGTTGGTAAAGAATGTGTTTTGAAGTTATTGATCTCTTGAAAGCTTACTCAAGATTAATAATGTTTTGCACCCACTTTATTTCTTTAAAGAAAAGAATGCTTCTTTTTTAAAAAATTTAGAAAAGTATTATTATAAAAATTATTCCACACAGAGGAAAATCAAAAACACTTCCATCAAAGCAATCTAAAGTTATCTTAAGAAATTGTTGAAAGATTCATTTTTCTCTAGCAGTAGATATTCGTTGCAATACTTCAGAATAAAACAAAATTTTAAAACTTTGCAACTTAAATGCCATTTTAAAAGCATATAAATGTTTCAATATATAGTAGAGCATTGTTTTGAGACTGTACGTAGAAAAAAATGCTCATACTCTCATTGATTGAAGATTGAAACTATAAGGATGAAAAATTTAAAAGAACTTTATTAAATTATTCTGATAGAACATTAGAATTTCATATTTTATTCAGAACGTTTCAGTTTAGTTCGTGACTCAGCATGTATCCTTTTCAGTAGATATGGTGTTGTTTAAATGACAGTATACATTTTCCTTTTAGTTTGATTAATTTAATTAAGAAAATATCAGAAAAATTGCAAAGATACCTCGAAAACATTCAATGCAAATATTCTATCATAATAACATTAAACTCACCATTCCAACATTTCACCATTCTAGAAAGCTTAATATAATGCTTCAAAAAATTAACATGGCCATCTTTAACTTACCAAATAATATGAGAGTATGAAGTATTTTTAACACATACAATATACTGTTTTTTTTTTTTTTATTTAAAACAAATTAATTTTTAAATTATTTCTGATGCACACTAGTTAAAAATAATAATAACTCCACAGGAAAAGAATTTGATGAGAATGTTTGAACTTTTAATTGATTCTGGAACATACACAGATACACACAACCATCATATAAATATTTATATTTCATATGTTCTGGTAAGTTGATGATGCTCATAGAAGATCCATGTTCATTTTTCGAAGGATTCTATCAAGCTTTCCACAATGGTGAAATGCTGCAATGTTCAGTTTAATGTTATTATGGAAGTACATTAGCATATTTTCATTGAATTGTTTCGATGTATTTATATATATATATACACTGAAGTGACAAAAGTCATGGGATAGCAATATGCAAATTTTCAGATGGCAGTAGCATCGCGTAGAACAGGTATAAATGCGCAGTGCTTTCGCAGAGCTTTCATTTCTGTTCAAGTTATTCATGTGAAGAGGTTTTGACGTGAAGATGACCGCACGACGGGAATTAACAGACTTTGAATGCGGAATGTTCGTTGGAGCTAGACGCATGGGTCATGCCATTTCTGAAATCGTTAGGGAATTCAACATTCCCAGATCCACTGTGTCAAGAGTGTGCCGAGAGTATGAAATTTCAGGCATAACATCCCACCATGGACAGCGCAGTGGTCGAACGCCTGCACTTAACGACCGAGACCGGCGACGTCTGCAAAGAGTCGTAAATTCTAACAGACAAGCACCACTGCGTCAAATAACCGCGGAAATCAATGTGGGATGTACAAGGGACTTGTCTGTTAGAACTGTGTGGAGAAATTTGGCTTTCTTGGGCTATTCCAGCAGAAGACCGACTCGAGTGCCTTTACTGACAGAACGACATCGCTTGCAGCGACTCTCGTGGGCACGTGAGCATATCGGTTGGTCCCTAGATGAATGGAAAACCGTGGCCTGGTCCGATGAGTCACGATTTCAGTTGGTAAGAGCTGATGGTAGGGTTCGAGTGTGGCGCAGACCCCACGAAGCCATGGACCCAAACTGTCAGCAAGGCACTGTTCAAGCTGGTGGTGGCTCCGTAATGGTGTGGGCTGTTTTTTCATGACATGGACTTGATCCTCTGGTGCGACTGGACCGAACATTGACTGGAAATGCTTATGTTTAGCTATTTGGAGATCACTTGCAGCCATTCATGGACTTCATGTACCCAAACAACGATGGGATTTTTATGGATGACAATGCGCCATGTCACCGGGCCACAACTGTTCGCGATTGGTTTGAAGAACATTCTGGACAATTCCAATGAATGATCTGGCCACCTAGATCGCCCGACATGAATCCCATCTAGCATTTATGGGACATCATCGAGAGGTCTGTTCGTGCCCAAAATCCTGCACCATCAACGCTTTCACAATTATGGACGTCTATCGAGACAGCATGGCTCAATATTCCTGCAGAAGACTTTCAACGACTTGTTGAGTCCATGCCACGTCGAGTTGCTGCACTTCTCCGGGCGAAAGGAGGGCCGACACGATATTAAGAGGTATCCCATGACTTTTCTCACTTCAGAGTATATCTTCTCTCTCTCTCTCTCTTTATGTATATATAAAGTGAGTGAAAAAGAAAGAGAGATTATTTATTTCTATTTCAAGTAATACATGCAGGGTAATGCTCTGCACCCAAAGTGAAATAATAAAATAATTTTGTTGAACATACCTACAAGTGCTACGACAGAAACAAAAAAAGTAAATTCGGTGGAGGCTATAACAGTGCGTAAGTATTATAGTGGTAAGTATCTTATAGAGTGGTCTATAATGTTAAGGAACCTTTGGGATAGCACGTTGGATGTGTACCACTGTATGAGTGGAATCTACAGAAATATGATATGTATAAATCTCTTAGTGGTCCTTGAGCTTGAAATAGTCAATGTTGAAAAAAATTCATTACATTTAATTCATAATATTAATAATATTCATCATTCAAGCATAAAGTGATAAATTAAAAATCCGTAAAATCAGCATTTATCACAGACCATCTATTTTGTTATTCGTAGTTGCAATAATATTATTTCTATGTCAAATAAAATATAAATTCGCATCGAATAACATAATATCACGAGTTGAACCTAAAAAAAAATCAGTTTATTCATGAAATGCTGCTCATGCTCATGCTGCTTTAAAAACGAAATGAGGAATTTACACATTTTTACTTAAGTTAAATACTGAATTCATTACATAAAAGTTCCATTATTGATAACATTTATGTTTTTAATTACTTTAATATTAATATCAATTAGTTTAATATTTATTATACGAATTTAGAAGTAATATTCTAAACAAGAATTTATAACCTTCGCTTTACTGATAAGGTACTATGTAGCAAAGGCTGTTAAATATCCCTTTCTTATTTGAACAAAAATTTTAATAAATATCGCTTTTACGAAAAATTATTTTTTTAAATAAATAGCTATAATAATATCTTATACAATTTATCTGATGGCTATACAATATGCGAATTTCATATTGTTTATTTTTTTTTCTTTGAGGGATTATGCATTTAGCTTATTTAAATACAATAATGTCGTATTAATTTTTAATATTTACATTATGTGTAACTGAAAACAGTAACATTCAAAGCCTTAACTTGCCTCTTTGAAACAGAAACTGTGCATGTTATTGAACTAATCTCAGAAAATCCAAAAAAGTCCATCTAATGATAGTAAATTCCATTTTTTACAGAATGGAGGGGGAGGGGGGTTCAAACTATAAACTATCATTAGTTTGCTTTTCAACACTATCCTGCTGCATTGTGGGCCTCCTGCTATTCCCACTTTGTTTGGTATCTTTGATTTATACTTAAATGTCCACTTTTCACGCTTAGACAACAAGATTTATGCTAATAGAATTCAGAAAAAAATATGCTCAGAGAAAGTTTATCAGGCAAAATTCAAATCTAACAAGCATTGTCTTTCTGCCTCGCTTAAAATATTTCATACCGCTCACAATAAGTTGTAGTAAAAATAAAAGAAATTTATTTGCATTTAAATGTATCCAGCTAGACAACCAGACTTATGGTATTAAAAGGCTTATTAACGATAAAATTACGTACCAACGCTTTGATAAATTTACAGGAATAAATAAGCAATGTGTGTTTACAAAAAAAGTTCAATATTCCTATTCCTGGTGCTGAAATATGTTTTATCTCTCAATTCTTCAAATTAAAATTAATTTCGTGCAATGCTGTAATATATATTGTTAAGCTTATAACTTTTGGTATTTCTATTCTATCTTACTATTTTTTTTTGGTTATATACGAACTTAATTAGTACCTAACTTAATTGTTTAAGCTTGAAATCTTTAATATAGTGTAATGAATTAATCATCAGGCGTTAATGACAAACAACATTTCGTACTAAAAGTTAAACAAAGACATTCAAATTAAGACAAAACTAGGCTTAGTCTCTATTTAGTCTGATTATTATTTATAATAAATCCTGAGAGATCATAAGACTTTACTAATTGAAAAAATGATATTTAGATTAGGAGAAAGTCTGTTTATTGTGCTAAACTAAAAAAAAAATGTTACGTTATTATTATTCTTTCAATAAACACATAGAGTACTAGAATGGAAGGGGAAGGGCTTCTTATGAGATCTTGTTCTAACTTACAATTTAATTACAGTAAGGTCAAATAATCAATCCAAATAAAGAAAAACTCATTTTGGTAGAAAGGTTCATTATTCGCTATCACAATAGAGGAACTAGAAAAAGAACTTTAACCTAGCAGGAAATATCTCCCACTCCATTTATTCTTATTAAAAAAAAAGGTATATTCTCTTTCTGAGCTCAGCTAGAGGTTTTTATCTAAATATAAAGCTCTTTATATATGATGACCCTACATAATTTTTCTTTCGTCATTCATATTCTTTTATCATAAATAATATTTAATGTGGTAGCATAATTATCATACAATAAGAGTTTGTCTTTTTTTTTTTTTTTTTTTTTGCTGGCGATTAATGTTATTTTCTCTGAAATACTTCTCGAAATTTTATGTTGGAAATTAAATTGCCATTTCTTAAAGAAAAATCTGCCCTTTAATATGTTCATTTCAGTTAAGGAAGATTTTTTCAAAATTATGATGAATTGAAATAAGAAAAAATTACTTAAAATAGATTATTAGTAGCTTTATTTGTAATAAATATTTATGACATGAAAAATTAATCAGAGATAAACAAAATTAATCAGAGATTAATTAGCAAAATGAAAAATGTTATGCTGTATCATTATCAAAAGAATTGTGTACGAAAAGGGGTATTGGTTCAACATCTATCTCTAGCTCTATCGTCTCTATCTATATATGCATCTATATCTTTATCTGTATCTATGTATTCGTTTATTTACACAGAGTACAACCTAATATTGATATCTAGCCTTTATTTCCGCAACCGTTAGTCGTAGACATATACTTCCAATCACAAAAATGTTTCAAATGTGATCAGCATTCCTTATGTGACCTTTTTATGTTTAAAAAAATCAATATTGGGAAAAGAAAAATGTTACTTTTTATATAGTTCTTCAGTCCCTATGGTTATATTTAGTAAAACTAGAAACTAATCACCTGTTTTACACTCATCCTAACAAATGTAACATACAAAGTTCCATTTCTGTGTGATAAAAAAAATTGACTGAGATATTTAAGGTCAATGTTTGGGATTTTTTCTGCCTTCAATTTAGGGGTCGTTTAAAAAATTAATTAAAACAATTCAAGATTGAAATCAGGTTACAACGTGGGTCGAACATAAACCCCGAAATGCAGCTGGTAGACAAATAATTGTCAATTAAAAGATGTAAACTATCTTCGAATTATGTAGAAAAAAACTTTGAAACGATGTACAGGCGGTGGAGGGATCCGGACCACAAATGATTGGTGGGAAAGTGGTAGAGCAAAGCAAAGTGGTAGAGTACAACAAAGTTGACATTAATGATGCAATGAAGTAAGTTAAACATCGATGTGCTGAATAACGTAACGCAATGCTCCCTAATCTCGCAGTGCTGTCGAAGGCGAAATTTGGAAATATATCTCCGAAATGAAGTAACGTAAACAAAAAATGCTAAGTAAAACTTATACACTATCGACGAATTATGTAGAATCGATACCCTAAAAATAAAAAAAGCTCAAGAAAAGTGGTTCATTTTTGAAATACCAAATTTTGCAAAGTTAAGCAGGTTTGGTTTGTGTCTCTACTGTCATTTTGTGCACATTTTAGGCTAATTAGACCAGGACCTTGCAGTTTAATTTGGATTCCGAAATTAGTTAAGCAGAGGTTTTTTTTTTTTTTTTTTTTTTGGCTATTATTATTTACTGTTATTAAGTAATTTATTTTAACCTATTATATAAAAATAAAGATGTGCGTATGTTCCGTTGATATTTTAAATCTAAAATACGTAGTAGTGAATTTTTTTTTCAAGAATTTGTTACTTTATATTTGGCACGTAACGAAAAAAAACTACAAAAAAAATAATAATTTGTTTTTTCTAATTAAATTAAAACCCGTACATTTCCTACGTAAGACTACGTTTTTAAGAATTTTTCATTAATCGCCTGTTTTAAAATCAAATTCACCTTAAAATAAAATTTTCGAATGTTTTTCCTATGGATCCCATCAAACTATAACTGTTAACTTCGCTGCCTCACAAACAAAATCGGCCATTCGAGTGACACTGGAAGATGTGTTGGAATATTCTCTTGCAAATCCAGGCCTTTGTATGGCGGAGACATGTGGATACATTCATTAATATATCTGGCTATTAATTCATTAACATGGTACTCATCCATACAGTCAGCCGTGCAGGCGTTGACCACCATGCCACCAGGATGACCACCATGCATGGAGATTTGACTTCTGTAATTTTATGCACAATACTTTGCACGGCATTCCATCATTCTTCTGTGACATATAGTGGGCGTCAATTCACACAAGTTGATATAGTCAATACCACAGTGTACATTGTTAGGCTTTAGAAATCCATACATCGGAAGCACAGAAAGAAACAAAATATGTTAATCCATGAATGTATGGTTCGGCATATTGGGTACCCAGATCGTTGGACTTATCTTCTACGACGGGACATCAACGGGCTACAGTTAGTTACAGATATTAAAGGATATGGTAAGTGACTGATACGAACAACTCTCTCTCTCTCTCTTCGCATTGGATGTGGGGTTCCAACATCATCGGTTCCACCGCATTAAGCAGCAGATATCCATGCCTATTTAGCTATTGAATTTGTCCAAGAGATTAATGGATATGGTAGTCATTTACAAGGTTTGCCGGATTTTACTCTCATGGATTTTTACCATTGAGATTACATGAAGGAACAGATCTGTGGGATCAGCCTCAGTCTGTGGACAGAGTTACACAAGTTATGAGTCCAAGACTCAGTACTGTCCCACATTCAATTGTGCATTCCGCCAATGAATAATATTTTGAACAGTATCTCCTTCATATTCTACCACTTAATTAATTTTATAATTGAACCCCAATAAAGAACGAAAATTATCATACTTCAGCATTAAATACCATTATTATATTATATTTGTTAGAATGAGTTATACTAAATATAACTATAGTAATTGGGGGACTGTATAAAAAGTTAGATTTTGGACTTCCACCAACATTGGTTTCTTAAATATAAAAATGCCAAATCGGGAATGCTTATCTTATTTCAACATTAAATATATATATAAGATCATATATATATATATATATATATATAAGATCAACGGCTGTGCATATAATGCTCAAGTATCGATATCAGGTTGCACCCTGTATAGATATATAATATATATATAATAAATAATTATATATGTATTATATATATATAAGATCAACGGCTGTGCATATAATGCTCAAGTATCGTTATCAGGTTGCACCCTGTATAGATATACATATAATATATATATATATATATATATATACACTGAAGTGACAAAAGTCATGGGATACCTCTTAATATCGTGTCGGCCCTCCTTTCGCCCGGCGAAGTGCTGCAACTCGACGTGGCATGGACTCAACAAGTCGTTGAAAGTCTTCTGCAGGAATATTGAGCCATGCTGTCTCGATAGACGTCCATAATTGTGAAAGCGTTGATGGTGCAGGATTTTGGGCACGAACAGACCTCTCGATGATGTCCCATAAATGCTAGATGGGATTCATGTCGGGCGATCTAGGTGGCCAGATCATTCGTTGGAATTGTCCAGAATGTTCTTCAAACCAATCGCGAACAGTTGTGGCCCGGTGACATGGCGCATTGTCATCCATAAAAATCCCATCGTTGTTTGGGTACATGAAGTCCATGAATGGCTGCAAGTGATCTCCAAATAGCTAAACATTAGCATTTCCAGTCAATGTTCGGTCCAGTCGCACCAGAGGACCAAGTCCATGCCATGAAAAAACAGCCCACACCATTACGGAGCCACCACCAGCTTGAACAGTGCCTTGCTGACAGTTTGGGTCCATGGCTTCGTGGGGTCTGCGCCACACTCGAACCCTACCATCAGCTCTTACCAACTGAAATCGTGACTCATCGGACCAGGCCACGGTTTTCCATTCATCTAGGGACCAACCGATATGCTCACGTGCCCACGAGAGTTACTGCAAGCGATGTCGTTCTGTCAGTAAAGGCACTCGAGTCGGTCTTCTGCTGGAATAGCCCAAGAAAGCCAAATTTCTCCACACAGTTCTAACAGACAAGTCCCTTGTACGTCCCACATTGATTTCTGCGGTTATTTGACGCAGTGTTGCTTGTCTGTTAGAATTTACGACTCTTTGCAGACGCCGCCGGTCTCGGTCGTTAAGTGCGCTGTCCATGGTGGGATGTTATGCCTGAAATTTCATACTCTCGGCACACTCTTGACACAGTGGATCTGGGAATGTTGAATTCCCTAACGATTTCAGAAATGGCATGACCCATGCGTCTAGCTCCAACTAACATTCCGCGTTCAAAGTCTGTTAATTCCCGTCGTGCGGTCATCTTCACGTCAAAACCTCTTCACATGAATAACTTGAACAGAAATGAAAGCTCTGCGAAAGCACTGCGCATTTATACCTGTTCTACGCGATGCTACTGCCATCTGAAAATTTGCATATTGCTATCCCATGACTTTTGTCACTTCAGTGTATATGTGTGTGTGTGTGTGTGTTAAGGAGTGCTTCAGCGTTGTGACAAGGGAACATAGGAATGACAAGGGACATA
>BPLQ01010862.1:0-11411 GCA_021605075.1 Caerostris darwini
CAAGTTTTCAGATGGCAGTAGCATCGCGTAAAACAGGTATAAATGCGCAGTGCTTTCGCAGAGCTTTCATTTCTGTTCAAGTTATTCATGTGAAGAGGTTTTGACGTGATGATGACCGCACGACGGGAATTAACAGACTTTGAACGCGGAATGTTAGTTGGAGCTAGACGCATGGGTCATACCATTTCGGAAATCGTTAGGGAATTCAACATTCCCAGATCCACTGTGTCAAAGTGTGCCGAGAGTATGAAATTCCAGGCATAACATCCCACCATGGACAGCGCAGTGGTCGACCGCCTGCACTTAACGACCGAGACCGGCGACGTCTGCAAAGAGTCGTAAATTCTAACAGACAAAGCAACACTGCGTCAAATAACCGCAGAAATCAATGTGGGACGTACAAGGGACTTGTCTGTTAGAACTGTGCGGAGAAATTTGGCTTTCTTGGGCTATTCCAGCAGAAGACCGACTCGAGTGCCTTTACTGACAGAGCGACATCGCTTGCAGCGACTCTCGTGGGCACGTGAGAATATCGGTTGGTCCCTAGATGAATGGAAAACCTTGGCCTGGTCCGATGAGTCACGATTTCAGTTGGTAAGAGCTGATGGTAGGGTTCGAGTGTGGCGCAAACCCCACGAAACCATGGACCCAAACTGTCAGCAAGACACTGTTCAAGCTGGTGGTGGCTCCGTAATGGTGTGGGCTGTTTTCATAGCATGGACTTGGTCCTCTGGTGCGACTGGACCGAACATTGACTGGAAATGCTTATGTTCAGCTACTTGGAGATCACTTGCAGCCATTCATGGACTTCATGTACCCAAACAACGATGGGATTTTTTATGGATGGCAATGCGCCATGTCACCGGGCCACAACTGTTCGCGATTGGTTTGAAGAACATTCTGGACAATTCCAACGAATGATCTGGCCACCTAGATCGCCCGACATGAATCCCATCGAGCATTTATGGGACATCATCGAGAGGTCTGTTCGTGCCCAAAATTCCTGCACCATCAACGCTTTCACAATTATGGACGTCTATCGAGACAGCATGGCTCAATATTCCTGCAGAAGACTTCCAACGACTTGTTGAGTCCATGCCACGTCGAGTTGCTGCACTTCGCCGGGCGAAAGGAGGGCCGACACGATATTAAGAGGTATCCCATGACTTTTGTCTCTTCAGTGTAATGAGTTAGTAAATTGTGAAATAGAAATTGCTTTTCTTTATTTAATATCTGCAGTACTAAAAATAATTATTCTTTTATAAGATATTTTATAGATAAGAGATTATGCTCTAATTTTTGAATTTCAATAAATAAATTAAAAAACAAATATAAACTAAACATTAGAATTTATATACTTATTTAATAATTCCAATTTCCCGACTCGTTACTCAATGACAACTTGCGCCACTTAGGACTTAAATTCAATCGGCTAGGACATTGTTGTATACATTGTTTCCAGAAACGAGGAGCTTTGATAACTATTGTGTTATTCATCCTCTTGCCTCTTGGATCAATTTGGAGGAAGGTTTTTGGATTTTCTCCCATACGATATGCAAAAGCGGGGTAGTTCCCCCTAAAAGTCCTTCTTGAAGGCATTATTCTCCTACTGCACTGAAAAGGAGCCAAGTCAGTCTTCTACCTACAGGTGCTCCACTACAACAGAAACTGCCAGCTTTCCCTCCATCCATACAATTTATATTTGTTAAAAAATTAATTAGTAAACAGTTGCAATATCTTTTATCCTTATGGTTGGAAAAGAATGATATTTATATCGAATATTTTATCAGGAAGTAATTAAGTATCTTTTTTTTTCTTTTTTTTTTTTTTTTTTTTTTTTTTTTTGTCAAAATGCCTTTCTCTTATTTCATACTTTCTTATTTGATTCATTCTCTTCTTTTTACTCCTTTATAATTTTTTTACAAACTGTTATGCTCTTTTTTAATAAAAATGCCGCCAATTCCAGACTAGACTAAGAATGCAAGCCGCCATTCCGGCTGTCATACGGATTACTATCACATACTACAAAACACGAATTTAACTTTTTTACTTCTCCCAATAGATTAGCAATCGATACGTAGATTCCCCACGGTAAATCTCAGCAAGAGAATCTCCGCGGGGCATGAATCTTTTCTTAGAATTAAAACCGAATCATTCGATTCAAATCAAACAGAAGAAAGTCCTGTTCCCGCACGAACAAGAGCATCAGGATAAAAATGGCGCCAAAGCAAACAAAGACTGATTTCTAGGCAAATGCCAACCGCAGAACTGAGGGAAAGTTAATAAAGAGCAACGGAGACAAGCGACTGGCTTGTTTGATTTGGCGAATGAAAGTTGATAATGCTGCTTCGATTTGGCGAAGAGATGTTGCTTTACATGCTTTCAGTAGCTCGAGGGAAAATGTAAAGAAGCGCAATTGCTTTATGCGTTCTAATTGTGGAGAATTGAAGTGTAAAAGAGTTAAATGAAGGTATGTTTCAAGATGTTTTGTTTTAAACATATACCTTTATGTGGAAACTGACATTTAATATTGTCAAAGATTCAGAAATAAAATTGAAATTTTCAGTAATGTTTAAGTTACTTAAGTTAGTTACTTACTTACTTAGCGTCTCATATTGATTATGTGGCTGTCTTATCGGAAATTCCGAAATTTCCCACATACGAGAAGTAACACCAATATAATTATGCAATTACTTTCGAATTATCCGCCTACGTAAATATTCCAAAATTTATCAAAACTCCTATCAAATACCCTATTTGTCAAACTATGTGTTTTTATATCTTTGTCACAATTTTCTCTTTTCGAAGAAATAGCAAATCACTCCAACTTTGTGAAATTTTACGTCAAAATATTCATTAGTGCTTGAGTTACGATTGGTTTCGTGAGATGCTAAAACTGCTTCCGGCGATTTTTGAAATCTCTCCTCAATTGACTTAAAACGATATCTCCGGAGAGATATTTTAAGTTTAGGGAATAGCCAGAAGTAGCACGATGCTAAATTAGGTGATTACGGTGGTTGTGGAACAATATGGGGTTAATTATTTTTATCTATATATCTATATATCCATTAACTGGATCCATATCCATATGGCTTTATTATAGCCTATACGAATATTAGCAATGTCTGGAACCTATACGTTTCTGTGACACACAGAAAACCCACAATTAGTTAACGTATTCCACGATTATGCCGAAATCATCAAAATCGGGAATGGATGGAAACATCATTTTACGTTACTTTCACAACAGCCCAGCTTATGCCCGAAATAGTTCAGTGCAAGCGATTGTATTTCTCAAACTAAACAACGCTTATTTGTAAGGTACCCCTGGCATCGTCTTTAGCCTAATCCTCCATGGTTGAGGTTTAAATTGATGCTATTCATTCATAAGCAGCCATGATGTAGAGTGTTAAAAGGAGATTTGAATAATGAGCCCCGAAATATGCAAGCGACGTAGACTCGGTTTCGCAGAGCAACAATGCCTGGCTTGTTTATCTCGTTTAAATTCGGCGTTGTTCGCGGACAAATTTGTGTCTTGGATAACGGCGAGATCATCTGTATTGTGTACAGAATTAGACGCTCGAAATGTATGTGGAAAGGTATGCTGCCCAACTCAGTTTTTGATGTATTGTCGCAGTATACAGTTTCCGTTTAAATACTTTGTAGTTCAAGCGTGATGCATTGGCTATAAATATGCAATGGTTTATACTAGTAGAGGATGATTTGATGGTAGATAAAGTTTGTGCAATCTGTAGTAAATATAAATTGGTAAAATCTCACGTTCTTGTTAACGTTTTTCATATATTTTTAAAAGGAATTGCAATATTTTAAATTAAATGAGGTCTTCCAAAAAGTGGTTTGTTTATGCTAGATGTTTATATTTTTTCAGCAAGTTAAATGAAATCATAAATTTAACACATAGTACCATCTTTTTCCAACAATCAATTAATTTATTATTAAAATAAGCATATATTTTATTTATTATTTTTTATTTTTCGAGCTCTTTATTCTGTTTTTAACATTCCTAAGAATGTGTTACAGTAAAAATATACTGTTGTAATCTGATAACTGAATTTTGACTTATTGTTGTAATATTTAAAAACCCAGATCCACAAATCTGCTTATAGTAACTAAAGAATTTAAGCTAATTTTCTTATGACCAACAATAATCTGGTAATCTAATTTTGATGTATTCTGTTAATAACTTAAAATTTGAATCCTTATAACTGACTATATCCATATCCATATAGCCTTCATACACATATTATATATATATATATATATATATATATACATATTTATATATCCACATGTATATATCAAATCCATATGACTTTATTATAGCCTATCAGAATATTAGCAACGTTCTAAAGTCTGGAACCTAGACGTTTCTGTGACACAGGGAAACCACTCACTTAGTTAACATATTCTACGATTATGCCTAGTGGATGATAATATCATTTTACGTCATTTCCACAACAGCCCAGCTTATGACCCGAAATAGTTCAGTGCGAGCGATTATATTTCTCAAACTAAACAACGCTTATTTGTAAGGTACCCCTGGCATCGTCTTTAGCCTAATCATCTTGGGCTAGCCCTGGTTGAGGTTTAAATTGAGGCTATTCCTTCATAAGCGGCGCTAAGGGGGAGGGGCAACTGTAGAGTGTTAAAAGGAGATTTGAGTAATGAGCCCGAAATATGCAAGCGACGTAGATTCGGTTTCGCAGCGCAACAATGCTGGGCTTGTTTATCTTGGTTAAATTCGGCGTTGTTCGCGGACAAATTTGTATTCTTGGTTAACGGTGAGATCATCTGCATTGTGTATAGAATTATCCGCTCGAAATGTATTGGAACTTCTTGGTAATGGGGCGTGGGTGCTGAAAAGTATGTTGCCCAACTGAGTTTTGATGTATTGTCGCAGTATGTAGTTTCCAATTAAATACTTTGTAGTTCGAGCGTGAAGCAGTTGTTATAAATATGTAATGATTTACGGTAACGGATGATTTGATGGTAGACGAAGTTTGTGCAATTTATTGTAAATATAAATTTTGTTAAGGACTCATTTTCTTGTTAAGGCCTTTCATATATTTTTAAAAGAAAATATTAATTTTTTAACTAGGTCGCAAAAATAGGGATTTGTTTATATTAAATGGATATTAAATGGTTATGTTTGGATGGGTATTTGTAGATATTAGACATATTCATATTATACATTTTGTTTACTATTGTTTACATATTATACATTTTGTTTACTATTGTTTACATATTATACATATTGTTACACCATTTATATACTATAATACATTCTTAAGATTTTGCTATAGCACATAAATAGTGTTGGTTTTACTGAGACTAGATACAGATTCTTCCTATATACAGGCGATCATCAAACTGTAGACGATGGTTCAGTATGTTTCCGATTCCGCTTTAATCATCAGACTGGCTATGATGGGGGCAGAAATTGTTATTTCTAACAATATCATAGCCAGTCTGATGATTAAAGCGAATTCAAGAATATACTGAACCATCCTTGGGAGTTATTGTCTGTTTATAGGAAGAATACACTGAAGTGACAAAAGTCATGGGATACCTCTTAATATCGTGTCGGCCCTCCTTTCTCCCGGCGAAGTGCAGCAACTCGACGTGGCATGGACTCAACAAGTCGTTGGAAGTCTTCTGCAGGAATATTGAGCCATGCTGTCTCGATAGACGTCCATAATTGTGAAAGCGTTGATGGTGCAGGATTTTGGGCACGAACAGACCTCTCGATGATGTCCCATAAATGCTCGAGGGGATTCATGTCGGGCGATCTAGGTGGCCAGATCATTCGTTGGAATTGTCCAGAATGTTCTTCAAACCAATCGCGAACAGTTGTGGCCCGGTGACATGGCGCATTGTCATCCATAAAAATCCCCATCGTTGTTTGGGTGCATGAAGTCCATGAAGCAAGTGATCTCCAAGTAGCTGAACATAAGCATTTCCAGTCAATGTTCGGTCCAGTCGCACCAGAGGACCAAGTCCATGCCAAGAAAAAAACAGCCCACACCATTACGGAGCCACCACCAGCTTGAACAGTGCCTTGCTGACAGTTTGGGTCCATGGCTTCGTGGGGTCGCGCAACACTCGAACCCTACCATCAGCTCTACCAACTGAAATCGTGACTCATCAGACCAGGCCACGGTTTTCCATTCATCTAGGGACCAACCGATATGCTCACGTGCCCACGAGAGTCGCTGCAAGCGATGTCGTTCTGTCAGTAAAGGCACTCGAGTCGATCTTCTGCTGGAATAGCCCGAGAAAGGCAAATTTCTCCGCACAGTTCTAACAGACAAGTCCCTTGTACGTCCCACATTGATTTCTGCCGTTATTTGACGCAGTGTTGCTTGTCTGTTAGAATTTACGACTCTTTGCAGACGTCGCCGGTCTCGGTCGTTAAGTGCAGGCGGTCGACCACTGCGCTGTCCATGGTGGGATGTTATGCCTGAAATTTCATACTCTCGGCACACTCTTGACACAGTGGATCTGGGAATGTTGAATTCCCTAACGATTTCCGAAATTGCATGACCCATGCGTCTAGCTCCAACTAACATTCCGCGTTCAAAGTCTGTTAATTCCCGTCGTGCGGTCATCATCACGTCATAACCTCTTCACATGAATAACTTGAACAGAAATGAAAGCTCTGCGGAAGCACTGCGCATTTATACCTGTTCTACGCGATGCTACTGCCATCTGAAAATTTGCATATTGCTATCCCATGACTTTTGTCACTTCAGTGTATATCTCTAGTCTCAATAAAACCAACAATACTTATGTACTATAATACATTCTTAAGATTGCCATAAACAAAATGCATACTTCGAAATTTAAAAAAGCTAAAAATAAAAATTATCCTTACTTTAATAATGACTTAATGGTTGATTTTAAGAAAATATAATATGTACTTTATGATTTCATTGAACGTGCTGCCACAAATATAACCGTCTAAAATCTACAAATAACCACACACCCATACCCATCTAATAACTACAAAAACCATCTACCCATAATGATACATACAAATAACCTTCCACCCATAACCATCTAATATCCACGAATATCCATCCACCCAAAACCATTTAATATCCACAAATAACCATCTACCCATAATCATCTAATATTTACAAACAACCTACCACCCATAATCATCTAATATCTACAAAAACCATCCACCCATAACCATCTAATATCTACAAATAACCATCCACCCATAATCATCTAATATCTACAAATAACCATCCACCCATAATCATCTAATATCTACAAATAACCATCCACCCATAATCATCTAATATCTACAAATAACCATCCACCCATAACCATCTAATATCTACAAATAACCATCCACCCATAATCATCTACTATCTACAAATAACCATCCACCCATAATCATCTAATATCTACAAAAAACCATCCACCCATAACCATCTAATATCTACAAATAACCATCCACCCATAATCATCTACTATCTACAAATAACCATCCACCCATAATCATCTAATATCTACAAATAACCATCCACCCATAACCATCTATTAAAAGAAATATCCATCCCCCCATAATCATCTAATATCTACAAAAAAACCATCCACCCATAACCATCTAATATCTACAAATAACCATCCACCCATAATCATCTAATATCTACAAATAACCATCCACCCATAATCATCTACTATCTACAAATAACCATCCACCCATAACCATCTATTAAAAGAAATATCCATCCCCCCATAATCATCTAATATCTACAAAAACCATCCACCCATAACCATCTAATATCTACAAATAACCATCCACCCATAATCATCTAATATCTACAAATAACCATCCACCCATAACCATCTAATATCTACAAATAACCATCCACCCATAATCATCTACTATCTACAAATAACCATCCACCCATAATCATCTAATATCTACAAAAAACCATCCACCCATAACCATCTAATATCTACAAATAACCATCCACCCATAATCATCTACTATCTACAAATAACCATCCACCCATAATCATCTAATATCTACAAATAACCATCCACCCATAACCATCTAATATCTACAAATAGCCATCCACCCATAATCATCTACTACCTACAAATATCCATCCACCCATAATCATCTAATATCTACAAAAAACCATCCACCCATAACCATCTAATATCTACAAATAACCATCCACCCATAATCATCTACTATCTACAAATAACCATCCACCCATAACCATCTAATATCTACAAATAACCATCCACCCATAACCATCTAATATCTACAAATAACCATCCACCCCTATCTACAAATATCCATCCACCCATAATCATCTAATATCTACAAAAACCATCCACCCATAACATCTAATATCTACAACAACCATCCACCCATAATCATCTACTATCTACAAATAACCATCCACCCATAATCATCTAATATCTACAAATAACCATCCACCCATAACCATCTAATATCTACAAATAACCATCCACCCATAATCATCTACTATCTACAAATATCCATCCACCCATAATCATCTACTATCTACAAATAACCATCCACCCATAATCATCTAATATCTACAAATAACCATCCACCCATAACCATCTAATATCTACAAATAACCATCCACCCATAATCATCTACTATCTACAAAAACCATCCACCCATAACCATCTAATATCTACAAATAACCATCCACCCATAATCATCTACTATCTACAAATAACCATCCACCCATAATCATCTACTATCTACAAAAACCATCCACCCATAACCATCTAATATCTACAAATAACCATCCACCCATAATCATCTACTATCTACAAATAACCATCCACCCATAATCATCTAATATCTACAAATAACCATCCACCCATAATCATCTAATATCTACAAATAACCATCCACCCATAACCATCTAATATCTACAAATAACCATCCACCCATAACCATCTAATATCTACAAATAACCATCCACCCATAATCATCTACTATCTACAAATATAACCATCCACCCATAATCATCTAAATCTACAAAAACCATCCACCCATAACCATCTAATATCTACAAATAACCATCCACCCATAACCATCTACCCAAAATCCACCCATAATCATCTACTATCTACAAAAACCATCACCCATAACCATCTAATATCTACAAATCCACCCAAACCATCTAATATCCAAATAACCATCCACCCATAATCATCTACTATCTACAAATATCTACAAAAAACCATCCACCCATAACCATCTAATATCTACAAATAACCATCCACCCATAATCATCTAATATCTACAAATAACCATCCACCCATAATCATCTAATATCTACAAATAACCATCCACCCATAATCATCTAATATCTACAAATAACCATCCACCCATAATCATCTACTATCTACAAATAACCATCCACCCATAATCATTTCAAAAATAACCATCACCCAACCATCTAAAATATCCATCTACCATAATCATCTAATATCTAAAAAACCATCCACCCATAATCATCTAATATCTACAAAAACCATCCACCCATAATCATCTAATATCTACAAATAACCATCCACCCATAATCATCTAATATCTACAAATAACCATCCACCCATAACCATCAATAATATCTACAAATAACCATCCACCCATAACCATATAATATCTACAAATAAATCCACCCATAATCATCTACCTACCCAAATATCTACAAAAACCATCCACCTATAATCATCTAATATCTACAAATAACCATCCACCCATAATCATCTACTATCTACAAATAACCATCCACCCATAATCATCTAATATCTACAAATAACCATCCACCCATAACCATCTATTAAAAGAAATATCCATCCCCCATAATCATCTAATATCTACAAAAACCATCCACCCATAACCATCTAATATCTACAAATAACCATCCACCCCATAATCATCTAATATCTACAAATAACCATCCACCCATAATCATCTAATATCTACAAATAACCATCCACCCATAATCATCTAATATTACAAATAACCAAATAACCATCCATCCACCATAATCATCTACTATCTACAAATAACCATCCACCCATAATCATCTAATATCTACAAAAAACCATCCACCCATAATCATCTAATATCTACAAATAACCATCCACCCATAATCATCTACTATCTACAAATAATCATCCACCCATAATCATCTAATATCTACAAATAACCATCCACCTATAAATCCTACAAATAAAATCCACCCATAACCATCTATTAAAAAATATCCATCCCCATAATATCTATCTACAAAAAAACCATCCACCCATAACCATCTAATATCTACAAATAACCATCCACCCATAATCATCTACTATCTACAAATAACCATCCACCCATAATCATCTAATATCTACAAATAACCATCCACCCATAACCATCTATATCTAGAAATAACCATCCCCCATAACCATCTAATATCTACAAAAAACCATCCACCCATAACCATCTAATATCTACAAATAACCATCCACCCATAATCATCTAATATCTACAAATAACCATCCACCCATAATCTAATATCTACAAATAACCATCTACCCATAACCATCTAATATCTACAAATAACCATCCACCCATAATCATCTAATATCTACAAACAAACCATCCACCCATAATCATCTACATCTACAAATAACCATCACCCATAATCAAAATCTACAAAAAAACCATCCACCCATAATCATCTACTATCTACAAATAACCATCCACCCATAATCATCTAATATCTACAAAAACCATCCACCCATAACCATCTAATATCTACAAATAACCATCCACCCATAATCATCTACTATCTACAAATAACCATCCACCCATAATCATCTAATATCTACAAATAACCATCCACCCATAACCATCTATTAAAAGAAATATCCATCCCCATAATCATCTAATATCTACAAAAACCATCCACCCATAACCATCTAATATCTACAAATAACCATCCACCCATAATCATCTAATATCTACAAATCTCCACATAATCATCTACTATCTACAAAATAACCATCCATATGAACCATCTATTAAAAGAAATATCCATCCCCCCATAATCATCTAATATCTACAAAAAACCATCCACCCATATAACCATCTAATATCTACAAATAACCATCCACCCATAATCATCTAATATCTACAAATAACCATCCACCCATAACCATCTAATATCTACAAATAATCATCACCCATAATCATCTACTATCTACAAATAACCACCACCCATAATCATCTAATATCTACAAAAACCATCCACCCATAAACCATCTAATATCTACAAATAACCATCCACCATAATCATCTACTATCTACAAATAACCATCCACCCATA
>BPLQ01010865.1:0-31354 GCA_021605075.1 Caerostris darwini
CTGAATAAAAACTATCCTATTTCTCAAGTTGGAACAAAACACACATTTAAAAAAAAAAAAGTTAAAATCGGATGGTTAGTTTCGGAGTTCATCGCGGACAAACATCGTGACACGGGAATTATATATAATAGATATTAAATAGCTTTTTCAATTATATCAAATAAATATAAAAAACGTCAATGAATATAATATTTTATTGTTATTATATATATACACTTAGAATGCTTTTGATTTATTAATTATTTTTGGACGTAAAAAAAATTAATTTTTAATAGTAATCTTGAATTTTATTGAAAAAAGGAATTGTAATACATTTATATTATGGATGATAAAAAGAATAAAAATTTTTAAAAAATGGAAAAAAATTAAAAAAATTTTTAATTGCATTTGTTTTGAAACTAAAATGAGAATCGAAGCTAATTAATTTCTTATTAATTAAATTATCGTTTCTAATGGAATCGTATTGAAACAAAGGATAGTGAAAATTTCTAGTTATACATTTCATTAATTTGTAATACCCATGAGAAGAGTTAAATTTATATTTTGCTTCAATTAAATGTATTTCAGGTTTTATTTTAATTATTCCAAATAACATTTTAATTGAATTTAATATTTATTTGATATTTTTTCCTTTTGATATCTTATTTTGCTCTCTCTCTTACACACACACATTTTATTTAACCACTTTTTGATGAATTAAGTTTTTGTTTAATTTGCTAAAATTGGTTATATTAATTATTGTTTAATGTCTCCATAATGAATATGATTAATTCAATGTTATTTATATAAAAAGGAGTAATATTTTCTTAAAATTGTGTTTAGCGTCATTCTAATTAAATTGTGTCTTACTAATGAATAGTAAAAACATGTACACATACTATAAGATTTTCTTTTGCTTGTGAATGTTAGATAGCAAGAAAGATAAAGGAGGAATTCTCAAACTCCTATTAAAGTCCCTAGTTTTTCAAAAGTCTTAATCCATTATATTAAGGTATATAAAAAACATCTAGGATCTATGAATTTTATGTATATTCAAGATTCTTCAACTTGGAAAAACTCTTAAATTCATAAATCATCCATGTTTTGCATTCGTTTTCGTATAAAAGTTTATGATTTCTTATTTTCTTTGTGGTTTACCAGCTTTATTACATCTTTCCACTGATATTAAGGTAAGATTTCATCCTTTACTCTTATTTGAAATTGAAATCATTTATTTACAGGCTGTATTTTATGTTATTTTGGACGATTGAATAGTTAAATGATGTAAGATAGAATGGTATTACTAATAAAGAACATTTTTTATTTAATGCTTATTGAATGACAAGAACTTTGACGTGATCTCTTTCGCCCCAAGAGTAGCAATATGTTGCAAATGCAGAGTTAACTAGGTGGAGCATGAGACACCTGCTGCATTACACTTACCATTTGGTACGAACACTCACAAGATTGGCATCTGGGAGTTCATATCCTTTTGAAGGGGGGAATGGAAGTTTATTATAGCCCTCGTATTTATCATGCCCGGACTTATGCCGTTGGGCACGACAACTACTCTTGTCAAGTTTCAAATCCGACTGCCTTAATTCGAAATCCGGCGAAATCCGGCCCAATTAACATGGCAATTTGTTTTGATAAAGACTAATAAATTTCCATCAGATCAAAACTTTCACAAACTAACAAGATACTGTAGTGAAAACATAATGTAACTTTTACTGAAGACATCCAGATTATTAATTGAGCAGATGGAAATTTGAACTCTGATACTACTCGTGGGAAAAGCCCAGTATGGTGGACGCACTATTTAATGGGCCACTTTGGCAATATTTTTTATTGTAACCAATACATTTCCATTAGATAAAAATTCAAAAAATTAATAATATAATAAGATACTGTAGTGAGAATATAATGTGAATTTTATTAAAGAAATCCGGATCATTAAGTGGGCAGGAGTAAATTTGAGCTCTAAAATTCCTCGCTATGAAAGTCCAGTTAGAAGTATATGAGTTAGGAGAACTCACTAATTATTGGACAACTCTGGCCCAAAATTAATATTTTTGATAATAAGTAATAAATTTTCAACAAATCAAAACTTAAAAAAAAATACTATTAAGAAAAAGGAGACACTGTTGTCAAAAAATAATGTGACTTTTATTAAAGAAATTCCAGATCATTAACTGTGCAGATGGAAACTTGAGCTCTGACACTCCTCGCAGGAAAAGTCCAGTCAGGAATGGATCGAATGTCAAACCGGTCTTTCCTCCATGGCCAGACGGAGATGCATGTCACACTCTGCCTCCGAGAACTCAAACGAATCTCCGGGACACGTCTCTGCATCGCTGATGTAGTACACCGTGTCCTCAGTCTCGCTTTGCATCTCGCTGCGCCTGCAACACACGGAATACATTTGAATATTTTTCAAGGAACAGTCTTTTATCATATCGGTCGCTGAGACTGTAAACACAGTTTTGGCAAGCAAGAAAAATATGTCCCCATTTTTTTAGGGGGAAGAATGACTTTTGATTCAACTTGCACTTTCTTTTATGTTGCTGGTAGGAGGAAATGGATTATGGAGATGGGCTGTGTTCATGATGTGATTCTTCAAAATTCGCATTTGGGATGCTGACGTTAATGTTGGCGTTACTTGGATTATCAAAAGCACTGATAGGAAAATTTATTTGTGTGATTTTCTCCCCTTTTTTTTTATCAAGAAGTTGATAAGAAAGAAATGAATCGTAAAAGACACTAAATATTACTATGCAGAAAAATGCAGAAATTTCTCATACAGGCAAATTTTAAAAATAAATTATTTTTTCATATTTTTTTTTATTTAGTAAGCAAGCTAATTTATTAGATATCAGCTGAAAGAAACTTAAAGAATAAATGCATAATATTTTCTGCCACAAATTTGTAAAATATTTCGAAATATCAAATAATGAATACGTCAATTAACTAAAATACAGAAATTTCACATATAGACAAATTTTAAAAATAATTTATTTCCAATTTAGTAAGCAATTCAAATGCAATAAAACAAATGCAAATAAAATAAATTATTTTTCAAAATATATATATTTTTTGATTTAACAAGTAAACCAATTTATTAGATATCAGCTGCAAGACAAAACCTAAAGAATAAATGTATAATATTTTTTAGCACAAATTTGTTAAAAAAATTCATAATCAAAAATATATTTCGGTTTAAATATTTAAAGGAAAAACAAACTATACATTTTAAAATGCATTATGTATTTTCCTTTAAATTTAAACTAATTTTAAACGAAAAATGTTGACGGTTTTAGCCTACATAATTACTCATAAGAATAGAACAATAAAATACGTGTTTGTGACTACATTTCTTTTGTGACTATTTTTTTTATTAAGAATGATTAAAATTAGTTTATTTGCAAAATAAATTTTTCATAAAATGTAACACTGATTATATAAATTTACGTAAAATTAATACAAATAGATAGACATAAATATGCTACTAAAAATAGAAAACAATATAATAACGTGTTTATGACTACATTTCTTTTGTGATTTTTTTTTTAATAACAATGATTAAAAAAATTTTGTACAGTACATTTTTCATAATATGTTACATTTATTATCTAAATCTATGTTAATATTAATACAAATAGATGCACATAAATATGGTACTAAAAATAAAAAAAACTATGAATAACGTGTTTGCAACTACATTGCTTTGTGATTGTTTTTTTATTAAGTATGATTAAAAATAATTATGTACTGTAAATTTTTCGTGAAGTGTAGCATTTATTATCTAAATTTTTGTAAATATTAATACAAATATATATACACAAATATGCTACTAAAAATTAAAAAAAACAATAAATAACGCGTTTGTGCCTACATTTCTTTTATGGCTGTTTTTTTTTAACAACGATCAAAAATAATTATATAAAGGAAATTTTTCATAAAATGTAGCATTGATTATATAAATTTATGTCAATATTAATACATAATATATACATATCCTACTAAAAATAGAAAAAAAAATATTATAAAACTTAACTGCCATGAAATACGTCCACCATAAATATGAAATACAGATAGAAATAAAAGAAAGTAAATATTGGAGACGAATGCCAAAGGCGGTTTATTAGATATATAATGAAAAAATAAGGATAAAATGATTTATTAGTAGTTAATATAACCTTAAGGGCAACAATACTAATACAATGTTGTGACCTAAATATCATTGATTTTCTCCTTTTTATACATTTTCTGAATGAAAATATTATATATCAAATGATAAATTTATCAAATAATATTTAGAAATGTCTTATGAATTTAATAGAACAGAATTATATGAGTATGAGAAATCAAATGTAGCACCAGTCAGTAAACAACTATTTTACCTTATTATTATATAACATGAATTATTTAACAATTCTTTGCTATACATTTTTATAAGAGGATTGTTTTCAATTAAATTCATAAAATACTTTTAGCACCAGAAACTATGTTAGCGAATTAAATTGTAATCTTACTTTTGCTTGAGATGTCTTTTGAGTGAAACATACGATTATGCAAATAAACACTTTTGCTTAAGAGAGCTTGTTTATGGAGAGTGCGAAGTAAATATTTAATTAAATGGCTACAATAAAAACGAGCAGCTCTAAAACGGGGCAGTTATTTTAATTACAATGTTCTCTAATAAAAAACACAGAGCACGCCTCTAAGATTAATTAAATAACTCAGCAGTCTTATTTATGAAATTTTTATGTTACTCTAAACATCAAAGCAATGCAAACTCTTCCTTTGTATCTTGCAGCTTTATGTAATGAAAAATTGTTTTAATTGTACAAATCTTTTAGTTGAAATAATTCACACTGCAGTAGCACTGAAATTTCACTTGTTTGTTAGGAGAATTATTTAAAAATCTTCTTTGATTATTTACTGATTTGACAGGAATTTATACTTTTAAATAAATCAAAGTAAACAGTGGAAACGAATACCAAGACGTTTTATTAGACATATATTGAAAAATAAGGATAAAATGATTTCTTTAATAGCTAATATAACCTTATGTGCAAGAATATGAATACAATATGAGGCCAATATTATTGATTATTTTGCATTTTCTAATTGAAATAAGGAGGGATTTTTAACTATAAAACTCAACAATAGAAAACAACCTTATGAAACTTAACTGGAATGAAATGAACCCACCATAAATATAGAGCGCATGAAGGAATAAAAGAAACTACATAATGGAGACGAATACCAAGGCGTTTTATTAGACATATACTGAAAGATAAAGATAAAATGATTTCGTTAAAGCTAATATAACCTTAAGTGCAAGAATATGAATACAATTTGATGCCAACATTATTGTTTATTTTACATTTCCTAATTGAAATAAGGATGGATTTTTAACTATAAAACTCAAAAATAGAAAACAACCTTATGAAACTTAACTGGAATGAAATGAACCCACCATAAATATAAAGCATATGAAGGAATTACAGAATGGAAACGAATACCAAAGGCGTTTTATTAGACATATGCTGAAACATACGGAAAAATGATTTCTTTAATAGCTAATATAACCTTAAATGTATCAATAGTAATACAATGTAGTGATGTAAATACCATTGATTATTTTACAATTCCTAAATGAAAGAAGGAGAGATTATTAACTATAAAACTCTTTCAGTTGCATTGTTAAAAATATGATAAGAGTAAAAGAAAAGCATTAATTGTATGTCGAATAAGTATACAATTAATACGAATAAGTATACAATAGTATTGCTTATATCGAATAATAAGTATGAAATAAGATTTAAAAACACTTATGAATTTAAGATAGTAACTCTCGAACAAAATTATATGAGCATGAGAAAAAAAAGCTGCACCAGTCAGTAAACAACTATTTTATCTTATTATTATAAATCATGAACTATTTAACAGTTCAGTGCTGTCCATTTTTATGTGAGGATTGCCTTCAATTAAATTCATAAAATACTTTTAGAACCAGAAACTATGTTAGCGAATTAAATTGTAATCTTACTTTTACTTCAGATGTCTTTTGAGTGAAACATACGATTATGTAAATAAACACTTTTGCTTAAGAGAGCTTGTTTATGGAGAGTGCGAAGTAAATATTTAATTAAAAGGCTACTATAAAAACGAGCAGCTCTAAAACGAGGCAGTTATTTTAATTACATTGTTCTCTAATAAAAAACGCAGAGCACGCCTCTAAGATTAATTAAATTTCTCAGTAGTCTTATTTATGAAATTTTTATGTTACTCTAAACATCAAAGCCATGCAAGCTTTTCCTTTGTATCTTGGAGCTTTATGTAGTGAAAAAATTGTTTTAATTGTACAAATCTTCTAGCTGAAATAATTCACACTGCAGTAGTACTGAAATTTCGCTTGTTTATTTACTGATTTGACAGGAATTTATACTTTTAAATTAATATTTTAATAAAATCAAGAATGCTTCACTTTTCACTGTAATAAATCAGTGCAATAATTTCACGAAGACTATCAGATGCATCATTACATGTGTGATGGAATTTATTATTTAATTTACTTCTATTCTAAAATTATAATTTTCTCCTTTCGATTGAAATAATCTCTTTTAAGAGTCCTTTTCAACAATGACGATCAATATTATCTGATGCATCATTACATATGTGATAAAATTTATCATTTAATTTCTAATCTAAAATTCTCGGATGCATCCTTACATTTATGATGAAATTTATTATTTAATTTATTTCTAATATTAAATTATAATTTTCTACTTTTGATTAAAATAATCTATTGTAAGAGTTCTTTTCAACAATGAAGATCAATATTATCAGATGGATCAATACATTTGTGATAACTTTTATTATTTAATTTACTTCTAATATTTTTTTTGTTCCAATGCAGCTGGCAAACTCTTAGACAGCTTGGTCTGGGATGCCTTAATGCAAGAGCTGCACAGACGTTACTCACTTTGCATTATCCAGGGAGCGCGTGTAGCTTGAAGATACAGACGCGGAGTAACAATGCCCCAGCAACGCTCTACGATCCTATTAGGACAGAGACCGACGGTTTAAAGTGGATTCCGAACCACTACAAACATACATGGCACCGCCTGGACTCGAACCCGAAACCTGTGGTACCGAGCGCTAGCCACTCGGCCATTCAGGTCCTTACTTCTAATATAAAATTATAATATTCTTCTGTACATTGAAATAACCTATTTTAAGAGTCTTTTTCAACAATGGATCAAAATATACATTGTAAAATAGAATAAAGCAAATCCAAAGTAAATATAATTTATTTTTGGCAAATAATTTTATTATTATCGCAATATTTTCCAATTAGACCTTTGCTGGAAAGGATGAAAAAAGAGAAAATAAAATTTAAATATAAAACCTTACTTATAAAAATTTCAATAAATTAATTCTTTTAAGAAGGATTTTTAAAATTAATTACAAGTATTAATTTTATTTTTGGTAATGCAAGAATTGAAATAGAAAAAAAAATATATTTATTACACTTTTTTGAATTATTAATATAAAGTTGTTTGATAGTTGTTTCACTTCAAAAGATTAATTTAATTAATTTATAAAAATATATATTGTATTTATAAAAGTATATTTTGAAAAAAAAATACAAAAGACAAATTAGAACATTGAAATCTCATTTCTCTTTAAAATTAAACTTCTTTTAGCAGAAAAAATTTTGCTTCATATAAATATAATAGGATTAAAAATAAACGCTATCTTTAAACAAAGAACATACTCATAAAATTATATTAATTAAGATTAACGAAGTTTGATTTGAAATAAACATTGTTTTTTGTTCTAATTAATAAGCATTGCATTTATTGCTAATTAATAAACAACGCGTTTACTTCTAATTAACAAAAATTATGTTTTGCTATTTTTTTAGTAAATAGAACATTAAATATGTTTCGATTATAATGTAAATTTTTTTCTTCTTCATGAAAATTCCCCATTTTGTGTGAAACACTATTTAATATTTACTATGCATGCTTTACTAATTATTTATACGAAATACACGTTTATTATGAATATTTATATATATTTTTTTCCTATGAAAATTAGATATAAATAGATTATATATACATAAAGCCCCATACACAAAAAATAAATAAATAGGCCAACGACGGCAATGGTTAGATCATTGAATATTCAAATCAATAATTGAGGAAATTTCTTCTAGACGCGATTCATACTTGGGTAGTTTTATATAAGGAATGATAAAGATTGCTAATGTCCCACTACAATACATACCAGACTTTCTTTAATTGTTGCTCTGCCTTGACTAGTGGCCCAGTTACAACAAGTAGCTAGGTTCCAGAAGGTGTGACGTTCGAATCCATCAGTGGTATTGTTATAGCAACTGATTTCAGAAACGAGGTGACTAGATGTGTGTGTGACAATCTGCGTATAACTATTTCGCACCAATAGTCATGTTGACTTGGGGAGTTTTATTGTTTTTCTCACATTCTACACACAAATAAGGGGCAGTTACCCTTAAAAGTCCTTTCGGAAGACATGTCTCACCTTCGGTGAGATGTTCGGGATATACACGATAACCCCCAATGTTCCTTTTCCTTTTAATAATAGGTAGTAGCCAATATAGCATTACGTACGGGGTGAGGTGTTGAGAAAAAAATGGTTGCTGGGTAGACATTGAAAGGAAAATATTACTTCTATTTACTGCAGAACAATTTCCTTCATAACTTCATCATTCTTGCGTCTCACACGAAATTTTATTTTTATTGTTTTCGAATTTTTAATATTTAGTTGGTTTTTTTTCTTATTTTGTATTTTATTTTTCTTATATTTTATTTTATTTTTTTAGTATTTTGGAAAAATAATATTTTCATTATTCAGTCACTGAAATATGAAAAGTGAATATACTGATTTTTTTAAATTTTCTGACGCTTCTGAGAGAACATCGTAATTTCTTTTACTCCTGGTATTTCCTTCATTCCTGCTATTAGGCTGTCAAGAAAGTTATGTCCCTTTTATGTTGCTGCAATTGAAAGGTTCATTATTTCGTGGGTTTTTTTTGTGCGATATAGACAAGTCTGTTATTAATCGAAAATTAATATTTCCACGTTTTTATTTTTAATATTACAGGTGTGTTTGAATCGTTAAATTTTGTGAAATAGGGGTAAAGGATGAGTAAAAAAAATTCGTTTCAGGCATTCTCTGTGATTTGTTTTCTTCTTGGTCATAAAACTTCGAAAAGTCACAAAAATTTGGGTTTCGCCTTTGAACCATATAAAAATAAAGTGCGTACAGTTCAAAGATGATTTGGAAAATTTAGATTAGGTGATATGAAGCTTCCAGATGAACCTCGCACTGGAAGACCAAAGGAGCTTGGCGACTTCTGAGGGCTTTAGTGGATAATCAGCAATAAATTAAGCGTCAGCCATAAATAAATTGAAAACCAATGGAAAAAGTTTGGCTTTGTCTACAAATGATGTAGTTGGATTTCCCGTGAATTAAGCGAGATAATATTGCAGATAGAATTTCTATTGCTTCTTCTTTGTTCGCTCGACAACATTATGTGCCAATATCAGCAATATAAGCCTATCCTGTCCTCGCGAAAGCTCAATTGCACCGAAAATGCTAATGCTTTGCATTTAGTGGGATTGTCGAGGTCTTATCCACTGGGAACTATTGCAATCTGATCAAACTGCCACAGAAGACCTGTATTATGAGAAGCTAATCCTATTGGATGCAAAAATACATGAATTGCTTCCAGCACCGAAAAGCTGTTGACACAACCTAACAATGCCAGGCTTCATGTTTTAAGAACAAATGAGAAGCTGTAGGCTCTTGGTTATGAAATGTTATCACACCCATCATATATTCACCTGAATCAGAACCATCTAATTACTACGTGTTCCTCTCGATGAACAATTTTCTCAAACATTTTTTTTCGAAATTGCCAGCATTTTCAAAGTCAGATTTCCTGGGTTCAATGGATAGAAAATTTTTATAAATCTGGTATAAATAACTTTGTCGACAGATGGAGGAAGGCCATAGAAAACAGTGGTCAATATTTCGTTAATTAATTTCACCTATGAGTTGAATTATAAGAAATTGAAATTTCCAAAGAAAATGGCATAACTATCTCACCAACCTAATAGACTCGGATAATTATTAGGGGGTTTCATTTGTCCTTTTTTCTCCTGATTTTATGTAACTTTTTCAGCCTTCATTGGGTTTACTCAAATTCACCTACATCATTCCCAACTTGTAAAAGGACATCTCAGCTCTAAGCACATTGATTTGGTGTGGTGTAGTATCAAACATATATCCATATGCTAAATATTTTAACTTGGTGACCTATTATGTTATATTCTTTTTCAATAAACGAAAGGTGTGGACGAAAGGTTAAATGAAGATTATCATCAGTATAGAGACATCCCATATATATATATATATATATGTATATGCGTTGTATATATGTATATATATATATATATGAGTTGCTTGGGAAGGGGATTGACGTTTTTAAAATGCTCTTCAGGATGGCGTGATATGCAAAAAATGTCATCAACATATCGTTAACTGTTAAAGTTGTACGCATCACAAGAGCTGACAAAGGGAGACTTGCTGTTTGAAGAGATTATTCCATATGTCGTTACACAATTACCTTTGTAATTAAAAGAGTTCCATTGCTTGTTATGACGAACTGTTCCGTACACAAATTTAACTGTCAATTTATCCAAGATTTCAAAGGTTTTCATAACGAATACTATGTGATACCAGTCAGTTGATGATGATCAGTAACAATGAGGATTAGACATCGATTCCCTTGAGACAGTTTAGCCATTGTTGATTTAAAAGACAGCAAGGGCATAATTCTACTTCAGTGAAGCCTAGCAGAATATATCCCATTGGTTATTGGAAGAAAGTGTGGCACGTTGGATAATGGTGCCATTGGGGAAATTTAGGTCTGCTGCACAATTATACGATCTTGCCTCACATTCGTGCACGTTGGTCAAATGTTTAATTCCAAGGATGAGCCTCACTGTAATCATTGTTATCAGAGCTTTAGCACATATGCCGGAATGGTACATGCAAATCTCTATCGCCAACCATTTTCACACATTTGGAGTAATCACGTTTTAAGTCTTCCAATTATATATAAATTCCACAAAAATATATCAAAGAAAACTAAACACACCACTATTAGAAAACCTACATCCACAACTGTAATGATACTAATTGTACAGTAGAAACGGGCGCATATGCCAAAAGTTAACACCCATTTGCCGTTAAAATTTAATTATTTGCATATTTGAATAGAGGAATACCTTGGGATAAAGGAATTGGGATCTTGGGATCCGAATTCGAAATTTCTAAATAATCGTAATATTTTTTTAGGCTACTTTGATTTTTTGTAAAAGGATGTGCCATATGAACAAAAATAGTCACACAAGAGTATAACAATAGAAAACAAAATCTATTCACTTCTAGTGCAATTTTTTCTGGTTGTTAGTAATCTGTGAGTTGTTTCAAACAAATAAACAAAATGTAAAAACAGTACCAAAGTGTTTTACTGTTGTAGAAAGAAGTTCAAAAAAAAAAAAAAAAAGAATATAAATAAAACTTGTTTGCTATATTGAAATCATTTTTCGACTTTGAAAACTATTATTTTAAAATAATAATACTTATTATTTGGAAGGTTTTTAAGTAAAATAAAAGTAGAATCGCTGTAAATTAAAATGCAAAATTCTGGCTGATTCCTATGTTAAATAACAGATAGACATTTCAGCAGTCATATTCTAAACATATTAAATATAAAATGTGATTTACTAAGATGGTAGTAGTTTTCAAGATAGAATTGTTAATCAAATAAAAAAAAACAACTGAGCTTTTTTACAATATATTTCTAACAATTGTTAATAGTATGATTAATAATAACTATTTTTAATAATAGAAGTTTTTCAGTGAATTATTGATCTTATCAAAATATGTCGATGAAAATTATCTAATGGATTTGAAATCAATATTTTAATTATAGAAGAAAAACATGAAAATGTCTATCTGGATTTCGTAAGAAAATTAAATAATTTTTTGTAAGAAATGTTCTTCATTGTTTTCCAATTATAATAATAATACCTAAGACTCATTAAATAATTGAATTATTTTTATCTATCTCATTTATTTAATGGTATATTTAAAGTTATACAACAATTTTTAATATTTCAATAAACGTAATTACTTTCCCTAAAATTATAAGGATTATTATTTTAATCATTTTAAAAATGTAAAAATAGTATTTTTCAAAATCGAAAAAATATTTCTATACAGCAAACAAATTTTATTCAGATTAAGTTGTTATTTTAGTTATTTATTTTACATCTTTGCCAAGAAAGTAAACACTCAATTACAATAATTGTTATTTCAATAAGATTGTCCAATTTTTGGATACCAAAGCTGGTATATTAATCATTTCTTCATCAATACCATTTTTATTTTCTTCTATTTTATCTCTGCAAAAATTACTTCATTAATTAATCTTGGTTACTAAAAAAACAGTTTTCACCATGATTTAATATTCAAATTGACTTTAATAAATTTTCTAAACTATATTTAATATTTTCAAATTTATTTCATATTACTCAATATGACAAAAGTGTTGCTCCTCATTAAATAATACACTTTTATTTCGTTAAAAAAGTGTTCTGAAAAATACAATAGATTATATAAAAAATATAAGTCAAAAAATTCCTGCAAAAATATTCAACATACTCATGCGATTATCATATAATCTTACTACAATAAACCATTTTATGCTGTTTTTATTTTACGAAACTGCAGCTATTATATTTGCAAAAAAAATTAATGTTTAATCTTATAAAAACAACTACGAATAAATATATACATTAAATTAAAAACATGGAAAATAACGTAAAAATGAATCATTCAAGTCAATTAAAAAATTGAACTGAAATATGAGTAAAAAAATCACACAAATATAAATAGTTAATTGATTTTTTTTAATTAGACGTCAGGAAACTTAATTTTAATAAATTAACTATATCATTTCTTGATACTATATTGGCAAATATATTGTGTATTAAATGACATTTAACCAGTAATAATTGCTCAGTAAGAAAATAAAAGCTCAATTACAATGATTGTTCGTTATAAAAAAAATGCTCGATTAGAATAATTTTTCACCAAGTAAATAAACACTCATTTCCGAAAAATTTTCACGAAAAAAAAAACCCTTTTAAGTACGATAATTTTTTACCTAAGAAAATAAAAACTGAATTACAATAAATGTTCTTAAAGAAAATAAACAATGGTAGGTTATTATGGAAGGCTATGAGTGTTACTAGGTATGGTTAATACTACTGTCTCCAAAAAGTAAGACCAGTTTTCAATTTAAATTTGCCGGGAATATGGTATTTCAATTTTTTTTCCTTTTTTAGGTTGTTGGCACTGTCCTTTACATCTATACAAAATGTTACGTCAAAATATTCATTAGTATTTGAGTTACGCTTGGTTTTGTGAGATGCTAAAACTGATTTCGGCGATTGTTGAAATATCTGAATTCATTGAACAAAGAACTTGCATTAAAGTGTGTTTGCAGAAACTTATAGAATGTTGCAGAAGGCATTTGGTGAGCATTCCTATTTCGGAAAGAAATCTTTACAAGTGGTAAAAGCAGTTCAAAGAAGGCAGAGAACGCGTTGAAGACAAAGAGCTCTCTGGTCGACACACCAACCTCAACAGACGAAGCTCACGCCCAAAAATTAAAGATTTGTGCTTGCAAACCGTCGATTTACAATTAGACACCTTGCTGATGATGTTGGAATTTCAAAATTCCATTTTAAAAGATTTTTTGGGCCTCAAACCCGTCAAATCTTGATTGGTACCGAAAACACTGAATGCATCAGCTCACACTGCATAGATTCTTTGTGACTGTTTCGCCAAAAATGACACCCATATCGTTCCACAACCACCGCATTCACCTGATTTAGCATCGTGCTACTTCTGGCTATTTCATAAACTCAAATGACTACTACGGGGACAGCGTTTTGTGTCGATTGAAGATACATTTCAGAAATCGCCTGAATCAGTTTTAGCATCTCGCAAAGCCAAGCGTACCTCAAGCACTAATGAATATTTTGACGTAAAATTTCACACAGATGTCAAGGACTGATGACATTTTTGATCATTTTCCCTCCTTTTTATTTTTCACTTTTTGTTAAGATTTATCGATCCAAAAGTAAGCGATATGTTTGTTTTTAAATTTTTTTTTACTCTCCAACTATCATCCAGAATTCAATTTGGACTACAAAATTTCACAAATAAAATAAACTATGGAAGGTTACTACGCAGTGCTAAGAATGCTGCTAGATATGGTAATGTTAGTAACCGTTACTTTACAATGAATCGAACACAAACAATCATTTGAAACTTCATCGTCATTTAGGGCTTCAAGAACAATTCATGTGCGTGGGGATAAATTTGTAGTTGGATAGTGTGCAGTTCATCTAGCTTCTTTTTATTTTTCACTTTTTGTTAAAATTTATAAAATAAATAGTTTCAAAAGTAGCGCTAAATTATTTAGTTAAGTGCTACATATAGAAAAATTTATACACTTTTGACCAAAAGTAAGCTATATGTTTTTCTTTTATTTTTTGTTACTCTCCAACTATCTTCCGGAATTCAATTTGGGCCACAAAAGTTTGTACTCTGAGTTCTATCACGGTTTCGATCACATTTGTCTTCCTTTTTTGATACCAAAGCTGGGATTTTTTCTCCACTTCTGCAATCCCCGTTTTATTTTATTTTAGTTTTAGTTTTTTCTTATTCTATTTCTGCAAAAACTGCTTCAATAATCTTGGATGCCCGAAAAAAAAAAAGAAAAAGAAATTTTCCACCACGATTTCATGTTCATTTTGACCTATTCGCCATTCCAATTTTCATCTTTTTTTTATTATTTTTTTTTCTTTTTCTATCTTCTACAGTGAATCAGAAGAAAGTTAAAAAAAAATGTTATGTTCCTGAGCAGAAGTAGCCTTGTAATAGGTTTTTCTACCCCGTAACGGCTTTATAACCCGCTATACATTTTCTTTTCTTTTATATCTCTTTTTTTTCATTTCAGGAAAGCATGGAAGTTTTTGAGACAAATGTGTAGATGTGCTCGCTTTCCTATGTTTTTTCCTTTAAAAGGGCATTTTTATTACTCGGTTTCAAACAGATTTGTCTAAAAACATTTTCTACGAATGTTTTATTGAAAGTAGCGTTCTTTAGACTCCTTTTGCAAGCGTTCTACGTCAATGTTTTGACATATGGTGAAAAGTGGATCCAATGTTCTCCAGTTCTTAAAGCGTGTGAGTCTGTGGATATATATGACTCTGAAAAGGCTTTACATGGAGTATGAAATATGAGTAGATTTACGAGCAGTTTTCTGAGAATTACATGAATGTCTTTCGAATATTGTTTCAGAAGATGTTGAATAAAAATATTGTTTTCATATTTCCTCAAAAAATAAATGCATTTTTCAAGTCTTTTTTTTTAATAGCAGACGTCTTAAGTAAAACATATTTCAAATAATTCTTTTGATTTTATATAATTCCATAATATTTTTATAAATCAATTTAGTTTTTATGTTAATTATTAAAATTTTAAAACTCTATATAGAATTTTAAAAGAAAATATTGTATTTAATAAATAGGCCCTGGTATAAAAATAATCCGGAAAAGACAATTAAAAATATATCATTCCTTTCATTCAATTAATATAATCTAAATTTCCACAAATATGAAGTTTTAAACTTTTTAATAAAAGGATTAGTTTGTCGAACTACAGTCATTTTGTGCACACTTTAGGCTAATTAGACCGGGACCTACAGTTTAATGTGGATTCCGAACCACCAACAAACATCCATTCCACCGCCAAGATTCGAATCTGAATCCTATGGTATCAAAGGGCAGAGCGCTAGTCAATCGGTCATCAGTCTGTTTCTTAATAAGAGACAAATGGTTTAAAATGAAATTACATATAAAAAAATACTGATTACACATCGAACTGTGCAAATTTTACTATAGAGATGCATGTAAACAACTCATTATCATGTGCTTAATTGCATTTCTTTCAAATTATATTGATTTATTTAATATTTACTTTTAATTAAAAGGTTAAACAGTTACAGTAATTAAAGGTTTGTTGTTTTGTAAACAATCTTTGTAGTTGAGTGTTTATATACTTGGTAAAAAATTATTGCAATAGAGTATTTTTTTCACCAAGTAATTGAGTTTTAATTTTTTATTGAATAATTATTATTGGTTAAATGTGAATATTTGATACTGCATATATTAAAAAAAAATATACATTATACACTTCCAGTAATAACGCTAATCTTTCGTTAGTAAATAATAATTGTTTCATCTTTAAATTAATGTGAATTTTTTTTAAAAATGGTTCAAAATATTTTCTAGAGTTTTACAAAATTTATTTTAAACATAATATCATAGATTCGCTTAAAAGAATTAAAAGAAAATAATTATTCCTATATATACTTTTCTGTATTATTTATAATATATCAAATTAAAAAAAAAATAACCGTTTATCTACAATTTGAAATAGAGATCTCCATTATATTTTATTTTAACAACAATTCTAAGAACAATATATGCGAATGATTTTCATATATACAATAAACGCAAACCAACAAAACAAAACATTATCCATTAAAATAAAAAAAAAGTATTAATTATTTTCTGAAGTTTAAAATTTCAGAAAAAAAAATTGAGGATAAGAAAAATTAATATACAAATAAATACAGGTATAAAGTTTAACGTTACCAATAAGAAAAAAAAAAATTACTAAAATTTAAAGATAAAATTTAAAATATGAACACCAAATCCCTTTTAATAAAAATTGATTAGGGACAGACAAATGAAATAATTAAATTCAGAATTTAAACAATAAGTAATTGTTCACCAAGTAAATAAACACTCAATTACAAAATTGTTTACAAAAAATTAAAATTTTAATTGCAATAATTGTTTAACAAAAAAAGAAGCACTTAATTATAAAAAATGTAGTTAATATCCATTGTACATGATTTTCAAAAGAACTATAAATTAAAATAAATTAAAACTAGAGTTTATTACTCCCTAACAAAAAATGTTCAAATTTTAATTCGGGATAAAAAAGAAAAAAAACCCTGAATCGTATTTCGATGCCCCGCATGACTAGGTGGGGATATTGACTACTATAATACTGACGAATTAGAAATATTAAGATTTTTATATTTAACCTCAGTACAAACACATAAATAATATATTTATTAATGTTAATACATGAAATTATTCTTTTTTTTATTTAACCTTAATATATATATATATACTTAATACGTGCTATAACATTCCAACAAGTTATACAATGCTTTATCATATTTTCTGCTACATTCTTTGTTTAATCGATTTGCAAAACAATACTGCAGCATATGATATGAAAAAAATTCGAAGTTTTAGCCTATTGAACATTAATTATCGTATACTATTATCTAACAATAAATTTAGTGCCAAATAAAAACCATGTCTTTATTTTTTTATGCAAGACATTTATTATTCAAAATATTAATATTCAACAATTGATATTACTCCTTACATCTTATAACTAAAGAAAAACAAATAAAGAATTGCAAATTAAGTTTTAATTAGAAGTTTTAGAATTAGAAAGTTAATTTGATGCTAGAAGAATCAGAAGTTTTACCCTATTGAACACAGATACTCGTATACTACTACCTAACAACTAATGTACTGCCAAATAAAAGTCATGTCTTTTTCTATGAAAGACATTTGTTATTTAAAATATTATTATTGAACAATTGGTATTACTTCTTACATCTTATAACTAAAGAAAATCAAATGTAGAATTTCAAAAATTGTATCCGAATACTCATATAAGAATAGTAAAATGCTATATGAATGCATACGAATCTGATTCTTGAAAAATATTTTGCGATTTGCTTGATGTGTTAAATTCACTGAAAAATAAATAACTTTTCATAAGCTCATGTACAAAAATATACGCCAAAAATACATCTGATAAAAAAAGTAAAAGAATCACCATCAGAGAGGCATTTATCTTCCGAAGTGAAAGAGAACCAGTCTATTTCCCATGTGTATGAAGAATCGGTGTGAACACGATTCCTTTCTTTCTCAAACACAAAACCTGTCAGCGAATAATAAATGCGGTAGAAATGCAGAGAGATACTCTCTGTTTCTCCAGAGTGGGGTTTGAGCTACGGAATCGAAGATTTACATTTTCCATAACATTCATATTTTTAAAACGTTTTATATGCAGAAATGTAATACATTACAGGTGAAAGAACTTCATGAATTGTGCAAAGCGCTAATATAAGCGATATCAGCGTGTCGATGCTGTTCATTTGACCGTTATAAATAATAGTTTTGCATATTCAACTCGTTATATAGTGTGGTTTAGAATACCGGGATTGCTGCAGAATTGTATAGAAAGTAATAACAAATGATGATTTATTCGTTTTGGTGCCGAGATTTGAATAACTTTCTGAATTTATTTATTAAAGTTTAGTTTAGAAACTGGAATTTCGTAAATCTATTTTGACAAAGTTTTTGAATTAAATAAAAATAAGTTTTGAAACTTGTGTCTGTTTGGTTATTCACTGTTGATAGATTATTTTAAAATGGTTAAATTTTGGCTTACAATTATTTTAATATTAACTGAACGTTTTTAGAAAAAATATTCAAAATCATAATACAAAAATATTTTTAATGTTTGTCAGTGATGTTTCAAAGTAAATTTTAAATCTTAATCTTAATCTTTTGTGTCTGTTAATGAGAAAAGTTTTATTTGATTAGCTTTTATAGTAAATAACATAAAAATCTTCTTATTAATAATAAAAAATAACATAAAATTCATGAAATAAAAATTCTTAGATAAATACATGCAAGTGATTTGTAATCTTGTTAAAATAACGTAGAATAGTAAATCAATTTTGTAAAAGTATAGTTGATTCATGTGAATTTGACATGTTCACATATTATTTATATTATATTAAACTAAATAAAATGAAAATTGAAAACATCGACACCAGAATTTCACGTGGAATGATGAAAATTTTGTGTAGAAGAAATTAAAAAAAATATTTCTTTATTTATCTTGACTTACTCAATTTTCTATCTATTGACTATAAAAATCAGTCTACAAGTAAGACTTTATGAATTTATTATTATATATATGCGTTATTTTTCTCTACTTTAAACGTTACAAAATTCAAGTCAACTTAAGAGTCCTTACTTATTTATACATAATGTGTTATTTATTTGGATTTTTATGTGTATTTGATTTAGATATTTGTTTGTATTTGATTTATATGTTTATGTATTTGATTTATATGTTTATGTATTTGATTCTCATGTTATACATGATTTAGATGTTTGTTTTAGGTAAAAATTTTTTAAATTTAAATTTATGATTTTATTTAATGCATATCTATTCTTTTATTTATTAATTTTAATGATAACTGCTTCATATCAGTAAAATGTCATTAGGCTTTGATATTTAGTATAAGTCATTTCGTTGAAATGTGAACAACAATGTGTACTGAAAAAAGCATTTGAAGCAAATGTTATATTTTTCAACTTTAATTCTAAGAAAAGTGCAGTCGAAGCTTATCGAAGTCTTTTTGGAAGCTTATGGAGAACATTCACCATCTAAAAGAAGTTGTCAAAAATTATTTAAACGATTCAAAGACGGTAAAAAAAGGGCAGATGCTAAAACCGGTGAACCATTATGGATGGTGAGAGTTTTCAATAGCAATTGATGCTTTAGAATAGGTCATTGTAAAAAGCCCAACCAGAATAGGAGTACATCCGTTTTTCAGCATTTTATGATTTGGTTTGGTTTTCTCTCTTTACTGTTTTGGACACACTTGGCTAATTAGACCGGGCCTACTGTTTAACATAGATTACGAACCACTAACAAACACACATGCCACGGCCAGGATTCGGACCTGATGTTTGTGCTACCAAAGGCCAGAAAGATAGCCAATTGGCCATCAGGCTTGTAAAAGTGGACATGACGCCCTATCAAATGGACCAATTCATTTAATCAATGAAATTTTCAAAACGAAGATGGATTTGTTTTACTTACATATACATGTCTTACCATAAGTGTCCTTCATTGAAAAAATTATTAAGTTGTTTAGTGCTGCAGCAAGTCAAAAACTATTTCGAATATAGTATGAATAAATTGCTTATGAGGTTGAATAGATCATTGAAAAAAACCAACCAGATTAAGAAGACAATCGTTTTTCAACATGGCCACATGTTAAGAAGCAAGTCCAAAATTATTTTGAAAAGCTTTTATGGGAAAACTTACGGCCAGCCAACATATTCTTCATACATTGTTCTCTATGATTGCTGCTTATTTCAAACGATAACGCATGGCCTGTCTGAGGAGTACTACGATTATTTTGAAGAAATCAGAAATTGACTTGATTCGTGGATGGTCTCAAATTAAAAATCGTTGTTTTGACGCATAATTATTTTACAGAGAGATGAAAAGTAATGTCCAGCTATGAACAATATTTGACTGATATGTTGTATTTTTTTGAAATAAAAGAATTCAGTCTATCTAAATAAGTTTAGTACATAATGTTTATCATTTGTTTGCATAATTTTAATCCAAAATCTGTTTTCTCAAAAGAACTTTTCCAACACACTGACGCAGGTATAATCAAAAAAGTAAACGACTTGCAAAACTTGCATTCACCCACATTTCAGGTCGCTGTACCTGCCGCACTAATGTCTTTGCTTAACCCAACCGAGCATCAAATCGATAATCCATCAGGAAAATGGGCATCAAGCACCGTTTTAATAAACTATAAAATTCAGTCTTTTCCAACTACAAATCTGAAATCGATATTATTCAACACCCAAGTAACACAGTGCCGACTGCGGTACGTTTATTTCAAAACATTTTATCCCCCAACCAGAAACGCATGGAGAATTTCACCGCTATCATCAGAATCCATTTCGAATTCAGAGCACACGGTTTTATGGATTTCAAAGTAAAAGAAATGATTATCTGGGAAGATACTTATAAAGTAAGAAGCATTTCGTATGGTGGGGGAACGCATCTAACAAACTGTGTGCAGAGGAATCTACTGATAGGAGAAGTAAACTTCAGTAAACAAAAACTCAAAAGAGCTTATTTCGATTAAATAAACCCCTCTTTTTTTTAGATTTCAGCTTCAGAGATTTAGAACAGAAAAAAAATGATTGGATGAAACCGAAACACAGATAGTATTGCATTTCTGTCTTTAGATAGGAGAATAATGATACAGAACATACATGAAAAGGCATTTCAAATAGGTATGTTTTGTCAACAGAAATATCTTTCACCAAGTTTTGGATTTATTAGGTTTTAGATATTACATGAATGTTTATCAATTGTGTAGTTGAATCCTTGATAAATTATGGAAAACCTACAAAACTTTATATAAAAGAATATACAATTAAAAAAATATAAAATATGTTTTCATTTTCTATATAAAATGTACTATATGGTAATAATTTAATAAATCATTGCAAACACAAGATATTTAAATATTAAGTACAGGAAAATATTACTTTCTAAAAAGTTTTGAATAATTTAAGAGTTTTATGTTTATGTACAAGAATAGTTTCTTTGCATTTTGTTTGTTAGATAAAGTTGCGTATCATAAATCATATGAATTCAAATAAATTTATTCACTAGTTTTAAACTAAAGTATACTTTTTGATAAAAATGCTTCTTGTGTAAAGTAAAAAAATTTCTCTAAAAGAATCTATTTTCTCTAAGGAATAGAGGTTTTTTTTACTTGAAATATTGTTGTCCAAATAATAATAACATTTTCAAAATAAGGAATAATAATAATAATAATAATGTATAAAAATCATTTTATTTTAAATGTTTTTTTAAAAATTAGCTTTTAAAAGGGAATGGATGGATATTGAGTTTTTTCATTATTTTAATTCATGTTATACTTTTCCTTAAGATCTGTTGCTTCATATTTATAATTTATTTAATTTAAAATTATTTATAAGTATTTCTATGTAATTTGATTAAAATTAAAAATGATTTACATAACATTTAACATTAATACATTACATTTAATAACCGGAATAAAAGTTGCATTTATTTATAATTCTTTTTTATATAAATATATAGCAGCATCCAAAGAATCAAATCAAATAAATACGTATTACAACAAGTTTACATTTTTTTATTAAGTTTGTCTAATAAATATTAGAAATACTTTCAATAAATTTTAATCATGATAATATTAACAATTGTAGGTTTAATAATAGGTTGATAAATAAAATAGATAAAATATTCCGATTATAAATTTATCCATAATTTTTTGATTATTTTAATTACAGTAGATAAGATTTCTGTAAATAAATTCACATACATTTTACATTATATTCCCGCATAATTATACATTATATATTTTTAACTTTACAAAATCAATTACTTAAAAAAGAAAGTTTGTAAAGAAAACTGTAATATATGAAATATTTTCCTACATCCATAAAATATAAAATAAACTTCGTCCTATATTTATACTCTGGTAACTTCCCAAGGGGGGATTACTGTGAGAAATGACTAAGTCTCTTAAGATTATGAGTTAAACTGTTGAAAGTACTTATGTTTCTAATCGCCCGAGAAATCATCAATCCGTCTCCTCATTCAGATGAAAGAGGAGGATTAATTGGTAGGATTTTCATAAGCCATATCAAGCTGTTAGTAGCCATACCATATTCAGCAAAAGCAATCTTCGTAGTTGCATTAAATCATATATTTTTGATTTTCATGGATCTAAATGAGTTGAAACATTCAAATATTTTGATGTAAAAATTATTCAATAGTTATTCAGCTTGTATAAAATAATGTTTAAGTGAATGAAATAAAATGTGGTATTTATAAGATCATATGAGTTCGCAATAGAATATATTATATATAATTATAAATTTATATATACTATGGTTGTATAAAATCTTTTAATTTAAATGATCTAATGAAATAAAAATGAATTCATAACAATTTATGTTGCAGTAAACAATGAATTAACAATAGGAAATTTGCAATAAATATATTGAAACTATTGGGAATGTTATAAAAATATAAAAGATATATATATACTTTTAAATTTTGAGAATTAACTTTTTAGTAAGAAAAAATTAATAAATGTTATAAATTGATTATAATCTTCCTCCTCTTAAATATTTGTTAAATAAAAGCAGTTGCTTTAACGATTAAAACATGTTATTCTGATGAATTGAAATCTTTTACAATAGTCATAAATCAATTAAATTCTTAGTCAACGAGGAGTTCTCAATGATATCCGAAGCACAAGCTATCATTACTTCATAGAGTTACAAGTAAGACACATAAAAATAACCTGTTTATATTGTGTCATAATAAATTGTCCAGGCGACTATTTTCCAGAAATTTCATAATGTGTGACTGTGACAAAAGCGTAAGTACTTTTCTATGCGGTGTAAAATAAAGTTAATAAATTTATCTTTTTGGAAAGTAATCGTTAATAACAGCCCCAAAAATATGCTTAATTTTTTTTTAATTATTCGTATCCAAAAAAACCGTTATATATATGCTAGCAGAACCCGGCATACGTTGTCCAGCGAAAAAAAGGCGTTGTAGAAAATTGCATATCGCGAATATATTTTCTATGTTCCAATATATGTACATACCAAGTTTCATCGATATCATTTGAATGATATATAAGATGAAATGCTGCAGCACCCTCTGGTGTCAAGTATCAATAAAGTGGATAGCACGAACATATTTTCCATACTCGAATACATATTATTACTTACTTTCATATCGATTGGTTGAAAGCTATAGAAGTTGATATACAGAACCATCTGAGGGCGATTTACAAAAAAACTCCATATTTTGTCAAACACACACAAAAAAATTCATCAAAATTGGTCAAGCCGTTTAGGAAGCAGTTTAGTGACAAACACAGGTAAAGAAGAATTATATATATAGAAAGATATATCGGTTGCATATATATAAATATAATCTAAACCATCCAGGGATGCCCCTCAAACAAACACAAGAGATTTCATCATAATAAATAAATATATATATAAATTAATAAAAATTATGTTTACAGTATGGACTAATAGAAAATAAAAAGATCAGATATCTTTAAAAATAATATTTTCATAGGCATTCGTAAAATTCTTACAGATACACTACGTCGGTAAAACAATATGAATATTAAGCTTAAGAATAATTCTAATAGATATCGAACTCTTTATTATCAACAAAGAAACTTTTATATGCCTTCATTGCCCATAAACCAAAAAGGAAAAAAGAAGCCTGAAAATGTAGTCTAAAACTTTTCTTTCCCATCATGGGCCCAAGATTACTTTCAGAAAAAAGCAGTCTTTCACATTTTTGCTGAGCTTTGAATTCAAACAAAACCGAAAATCACATGCACAAATTTAAACACTTCATAATACACAAACTCGAAAACCCCAACCTCATAAAAAGAATCACTGCAATACCATTTTTTTCTTTAGGGTCTCGATTAAGAAATGGGAGCTGGGAAAAAAAGAACAAGAAATAGATGTAGGAACATATATCAATAAATGTAACATGAATATTCCGGGTACGGGGCAGAGAGGAGGGTAGTCGTAACCCACGTAAAGAATACGTGATTGAAGAGACTTACTCCAAGAAACATCTTCCTGGAATTTTTTGGTGTATGTTATTAACGTTTTCATACCAGCGTGTGGACCTCAGAAAATGTATTTCGCGTCTAAAAGTATGTAAGGTGCCATACATAGTCACTGCCTTGATGCGTGCTCTTCAAAATATAAAAAAAGTGAAAGCAAACAATTGAAAAGCGTGGATGAAAGCGGCGAGAATTGTTTGCGAGAAAAAATGGATTTCAGTTTCCTGTAAGCACCGGAACGATGTCTTTTCTGAACGTATATCTACTGGTTTTTATTTTGGGGATAAGGGGGTATCGAGTAAGAATAAAGCTGTAAATGGTGAGGTTGTTTGGTATAAAGGGGTTCAGCATTTGCATAAAGATATTTTTCACTTTAAAAGATGAAAGTGTCAAGAAAACTATTATCCGTCATGAAAACAAAATGATATTTGGTATAAAAATAAAGATATTACTGTGCAAGGGGATATGGAGTAGAAGTGAGTCGTAAAAGAATAGGTTATGACGTATATGGTGCATATTACAGTACAAGATTATTTGAATAAAACGTTAGGACGTTTGAAGAAAGCTACAAATTAAAATGTTTGCTTTTTTCAGTGTCAAGCCTTTTATCCAATTTATGTTTGGTATAAAAATAAATTTCAAAAAACTGCGAAGTTTGAGTTGAAAACAGGTTGGTCCAAACAGACGTATTACAAACTATGGGACTATTGAATAAGAAAGCTGTAAATGGTGAGGATGGATGTTGGTATATATAAGTGACGCATTGGCATAAAGATATTTTCTCATTTAAAATAGGGAAAGTGTCAAGCCTATGTTTTCACTATCATACATCATGAAAATAGAATGATATTTTGTATAAAAATAAAGATATTATAGTACGAGAGGGATATGAAGTATAACTGAGTTGTTAAGTTATGATACTAATGAACTTTATTGAATATGAATAAAGGAGTAAGTGGTTAGGAAGTTGGTTTAAAAGGGTGACTCATTTGCATAAAGATATATTTTCATTTAAAAGATGGAAAGTGTCAAGCAACTATTATCCATAATGAAAACAGAATGGTATTTGGTATAAAAATAAAGATATTATAGTAATGGAGAATATGGAGCAAAACTAAACTGTAACAGTGAGTCGGTGTGTAACTGTAACACACCGATTGTGTGAACTGTAAAAGAGTCTTGTGGTGCATATTACGAAAATATTTGCATAAATATATTTGGTTATTGAAGAAAACTACAAAATAATGTTCCCCGTTTGCTTGTCCATGCATTCTATGCATAATTTTCTAATTCATAAATTCAAAAAATGCAAGCTTGACAAAATAAATTCTAGTTAAAGTTTGCATACTTTACGGAGATATAAAAGATTTGAATCCTATATATATGAGGTTTGGTTTGTCACTATACCGTCATTTTGTGCACACTTTAGGCTAATTACACCGGGACCTACAGTTTAAGGTGAACTCCGAACCACTAAAAAACATCCATGTCACCGCCAGACCTTAAATATGAAAACATTTAAAACTTTGCCTTTTTCTGTTTGATATTAGTACTTTTGTAGTCAATGCTGTTTCAAAACATTCAAGGTAGAGAGAAAATATATTTCTTTCTTAAAAAAGTCACAGATTTCATGGATATATTTAAAAATGTGCAAAAGTGTTCAGGGAAAGAATTTGAGCATTTTTTTGAGGGGATTTTAGTCTGTTTTCTATCAGTATTTTTATATATCAATCGATTGTTTTTAAGTTTGGTTTGTCGCCATACGGTCATTTTTTCCACACTTTAGGCTATTTAGATCAGGACCTACAGCTCAAAGTGGATTCTGGAAAACTAAAAAACCACCATGTCATCGTCAGGGTTCGAATCTGAAGCAGCAAAAGCCAGGGCGCTAACCAATTGGCCATCAGGCTTCTATTCTTAAAAATTAAAAAAAGGATTTCATTTCTTCATTCCCTTTGATTCATTCTGAACCACTAACAAACATCTATATCACCGGCAGAATTCGAGCCTGAAGCACCAGAGGCCAGAGAGCTTTCCAACTGGCCATCAGGCCGCTATTATTCTTAAAAAGTAAAAAAGGAATTCATTTCTTAAAATAATAGTAATAAACTTTAAGTGGATAAACGCATACAATTAGAATCTTTGGCAGATCAGCAGACCTTAAAACCAGACATTCATGAAAAGATCTTAAAACAATTGTAAAATTTTAAAGAGCAAAACTTTTCAAATATTGCTAACAAAACTTAATTTCAAATTTATTCAGAAACATCAGCTGAAAAATGTTTCAGAGGAATTACATTTCTTTCATTCGAGTTCAGATATAATAGTTGAATCAGAAGTTACAATAAGGGTTTCCATATAATTCAAAATGAAATGGAGATACTTCAGAAGATAACAATGTTACAATGATAATAAATTAGTTTTCCATATTTAAACATTTCCCGTCTGTTTCACCTTTTGTTGTTCAGCGGTTTCGAAATAGACTGCTGCAAATGAGACACTTGGCTTTGTCAGACGTAGTTTCAAACAATATGGTTATATAATATGCATTTAAGTATTCAGAAACATGTATATATTCTAATAGAAATATTAAATGAAATAGTTTTTGATAGTAGTTTTAAAAAATGCATATGTTTAAAAATACAATGCATGCTTTAAATGGTATTTTTAAAAGAATTACAAAGATAGAATGATAAAGTGAGTATTAATTCAAAAAAATTAAAAGATATTTTGCTTTTTATTTAATAGCCATTGAAAAAAATATGAAAAAAATATAAAGTCATTTTAAATGAAATGTTAATATTTAATGTTAACATGGATGTATTGGATTAAATAAATGCATAATGTACCACAATTAACTTTCTTTACATTGATGAATGGTATAAATAATTGCCAAAATTTTATGAGTTTTATACACATTTTAGGATTTTTTAGCATTTAGCGATGTAATTTTACTGGTTTTTTTAAAAAAAATATTCACTTTGTATTATTTTGCAGTGCATTCGTTTATTAATGTGTCAATTTAATGAATAATAATTTAAAATTTATAAATCTCAAAAAAAGTTACCAGAGCAGTTAAAGCTGTCGTTGAAATTTGAAATAATAATAATAAAAAAAAAAGGTTAAAATTCTGAAATATGCATTTATTTATAATTGTCTGTGGGAAAATTTTTAATACGTACAATAATGGATATTAAATGAGTATTAATGAGTATAAACATCATATTAATATTAGGTATAATTTTTGTTACTATTATAATGTTTTTATATTAAAAAATTAGATGTTATTTAATTCTTCTTCTTCAATGACGCAACAACCACATGGTGGACCAAGGGCATCTGCTACTGGCAGATTCCAAAAACATAAGAAGCTTTTTTTTTTTTACGTTGTCGGATTATCAGCTCTACATCCAACGCTCTAAAAACATATTAGCATAGTAGACCAGGACATATGGTTTAAGATAAATTGCGAGCCTCTAGAAACATCCATGCCACTGTCAGGACTCGATCCCTGTGGTACCGAGCGCCAGTGTTAGCCACTCAGCAATCATGCCCCTGTTATTCAGTTAAATGCATCATTAATTAGGTATCACGTTAAATATATATTGCGTGTCAATTTAGAATTTTCAACATAAATATTTTAAAAATATTGATTTGTTTGACGTTAAATTTAAAGTGAAATAATTTTTTAAAAAATGTTTGTTTTTCACATCAGGCAGAATTTAAATATAATTTATTGCTAAATAAAAAATCTATAAGTACTACATAAACCTCATTCAATGATATATGCAAATATACGAAATTTAATTTTATCCCATTTTTTTTTTTTACAATCAATCGTATGCATAAATACGATTTTTTTTATTATGTATTTAATATTTTAAAATTAAAATATATGCATGCATTAATTTTTTTCAAAAAATGGATGATTCTTTTATTTTTTATTTAGGCAAACTGATTGTTTCTTAAGACTTTAGTACTTATCTATGAAATTAAAGAAAAACTTTCCAGAGCTTAAAACAAAAACGTACAGGTTTAGACCGTATTTACAATTTAAAAAAAGGAATACAAATTCTTTCAACAAATCCAAAGAACAGACACACACCATTTAAATGTTTAGACATCCCCCTCAGTGCCCGTCTGGAATAAGATCCCACAAGCTACGTTTTTATTTGAGCATGTTTTGTGCCTTTAGAAGAGATACGTCTTGTCCTCTGCTCCAGAGCCGAAGATAACAGTCACGCTCAAGAGAAGAGAATGATTGAGATGTCGCATTCTCCCCAAAAAATTTGCAGGACATTTTTTTTTTTGCTGCTTTGTCCTCTTTATGAGCACCGTCCAGTCGCGGACATATGTCAAAATAATGTTTGGATGCGTTTTTCTATTGTTGCTCATGATGTTTTCTTTTCTTCTTCTTTTGGCTCTTGGGGTACTCCATGTTACCATTCCTGTTTACCGAGACAAATACGTTTTTGAGAAGTTAGATATTCTTCTATCGATTTCGCATTTGGTCTTCTCTGAAGAAGACGGGGGAGAGTATTTTAAGAGGTGGGGATATTTCTCGCGTTTTGTCTTCCGGAGTGCCCATTCAAAGAATGCCAGAATAAACTGTTTGTTCTTTAATTCCTAAGATACTGGAATGTTTTTTTTTTTTTTTTGTGGTTTTTATGGTTGCTATTTTTCTTAAAGTATATTTTTCTTAAGTACCAGAAAAAATAATATAATACTCTTTTTTAAAAAATAAACATTTTATACTTTGTGAGTAATATAATTATGTTTCTTGCATTAAAAATGTATGCAATTAATATAAAAAATACATAATAATGCTTAAATTATGAAATCTGTAATAATAAAATTATAGTTGCTTTAAATAAGGATATTGTCCTGTGGTGGATATATTCTAATTTTTGGAACACAAATTTAATGATACATTCTTATTTCTCGTCTATTTTTAACATAGATTAAATTTTTTTTTATTGTTAAATATATATAATAAATTTATCCTTTTAGAAGATCCGAGGTTATGAATGTTGAACATCACAATGTATGATGTTCATTATTTTTAATTGTTCGTAATGATCAATTGTGAAATTTTCTTGTGTTTTCTATAACTTAAATATATTGTGTTTACTGTAGCTTATATAACTTAGATCCTTCTGAACAAGTTATAATTAATAATAGTCTTGTACTTGTTTAATGCTATTATCATATAAACTGTTTTTTAAATTGTTAAAAATGAACTAATTGTTATAAAACAAATTATTGTTATAAAATAAACTATGTTATGAAACTAATTTTATAACTTAAACTAATTGTTATAAAACAAATTTTATAACATAAACATTGTTATAAAACAAATTTTATAACATAAACATTGTTATAAAACAAATTTTATAACATCAATTAATTGTTATAAAGCGAAATTTATACCATAAACTAAATGTTAAAACCAAATTATTGTTATAAATGAACTAGTTATAACACAAATTATTTCTATATAAAAACTAATTATTGTTATAAAATAAAGTATATTGTTATAAACAAAACGAAAGTACTTTCTAGCCTAAACAGTGATTGGTTAATCAAACAAACTTTAAATTTTTAATTTTATAATTTATTTAAGTATTTAATAAAATATTTAAAAAATTTAGATTTAAAGCACATCTTTAAAAAAATGTTTTTATATTTTTTCTACCATAGTAAAAATATGTTTCCGGTATATAAGACGCATTAATTAAAATTACATCAAATCAAATCAAATAAAAATATTGAAATTTCCGCTGCTTAAATGACTTTTATTTACATTAGCTTCCTCAGATTAGATTAAGATTTCCTTTCATAAGTTTAAAATCAAAAAAAATTGAGAAATTTTTCAAAAAGATTGTCAGAAGGATCACGCCATTTTTAAACTTTAAAACCTTTAAGAGAAATGAAAAATCGGGCAAAAATTCTTTCGTCTACAACAAAGAGCTTTAGTTTATATTATTTATAGGTGACATGCATAATTAAAAGATATTAGAATAGTTTGAGCTAAATCTTTGAGATTAAATTTTCTGGAAAGTACAGTAAAATTCAATTTCCGCGGCATGATGTCAAACTTCAAGACCCTAATTTAATTAATGCAATTACTATAAAAGGTATTCTTTCTTTCTATAGAGAATAGAATTTTAGATGAAAAGTTTTCCAAATTCGATTATTTGAAACTCCATTTTAATCATAAGAATTTTAAATGAACTTTCATCTGCTTTATGGGAAACGGATTATGTATTCATGCAAAACATGCATTCATGATAAAGCCGGCTTTTACTGCTATACGATTTTTTCTAATTAGAATTATTTAAACATAAGCCATTGAGCTTACCTTAAAATGCATAATTTAAGCATGAAATCGCTTTGTGCATTATTCTAATATAATATTAGCGTTTTCTTGCATTAAGTACTTTAATACTTAGGTTTATTATATCGAATCTTTATATTCTATATATGTAGTATATTGCAGAAAATACTAGATTAGAGACACTTTTGAAAGGGTTTCATTTCTCAAGAGAATTTTTAAAGACAATTGGCTACTGTCAT